>NW_001799066.1:121163-300052 GCF_000165425.1 Paramecium tetraurelia
AGGATATTTATAAATTAGGATACTTTAAATTAGTTCGTAAATTGATATTCTCCAAAAAACCATTTTGGGATAGTACAGAAGGTGTTGCCGCTTTATTTGTAAATCCTATAAGCTTTAAGAATCTTTTTTGTTTATGTTTTTAACACTTCATATTATGCTTATAATTTAATCTAATAATTTGATTCTTTTTCAAGCAATTTCAGATCTGTTTATTTTTCAACCTCTATAAAAATTAGCTCATCATTTTTTATTTTAAAGAACTTAGAGATGTTTTCATTTTTCAATAAAAATTCAGATCTCATTTATTGAGGCTAATTCATTACATTAATTAATTTATCATATAATTCTTTATCAAATTTTGTATCTTTCATTTAGAAAATTTTACAATTTATCAATTTTATCATTTCTTAAGAAATCTCATCTAAATTTATAAGCAAAATATATATTAACTATTATATTTTCTTTTAATTAAAAGTAGGGTTGGTTTTACTTATATTGATTAATTGATCTAAAATCTTGGCAAGATTTTCTTACTTCTAAACAGGAAGAAAGGCTATTTATTGATAATAATTGTTTCCCTTTTTTTCATTTATTTTATTGAAATAAATAACATATGAACTTGGGATATTGATAAGACATCTATCTTTGAAGTTTAGATTTTATCCGACTATATTATAAAGAAATAAAAAAACTAAATTATAAATTAATTCTTCTACTGTAATCTCATCCTTTGCTGTTTTCAAATAATTAAAAAAGCATAAAGTTGCTTTATCTATCATGTTCCATGATTTATACAAAGTAAAATTAAAAAAGTCAAGATATTTTGCATATTAATTTTGATATCCTTAAAGAATTTTATTATTTAAAAAAAGATAAGTAAAATGATTGCAATTTGAATAATTTAATAGGATTATAGATTTTATCATTTAGCAATGTAAGTCCAATGAGTTTTGATATTAATTTGTAAATGATTATAAACCTTCATAATTAATATAAAATGATTAATCTTTCGAATTGCATTTTACATATGGATTTTTTAATAACAATTTTAATATTCCTGATCTTTTATGAAATTCTTTGATTGTTGAATTCTTAAATAATTATTGTTGATGTTTTTAAGTTCTATCAGAAATCATATCATATTTTTTCGTTAATTATTGTTAAGTATTTTAATCATAAATGTCTTTCTAATAATAATTATGAATTGCAAAATTATAATGATCCCTAACGATTTCAAAATTATCTATAAAATAATTGTAATATTTTAAATTAAACTTATCCACACATTTTTTTCTAGCATCATTTAAATTTGAAATTATTTAATGTAATTTTTTTGTAATAATTTATATGATGAGTACTCTAGGTGCAAGAACAAAGTTTAAATCAATATCAGCCAAAAATACATTGTTTTCTGATTCTTTTTATTGAATTATATCTTCAAGAATAATTGATGATCTATGAACAATTAATGAGTTCATAAATGGATAGAGTAAGTTATTATTATCTGGCTTTCTAACTTTAAAATAACTCAAAATACTCCTCTATATTATTTAGCGATGCTTCTACATATTATCCTAGTTAGAATTAAAGACTCTAAATATTGAATTTAAAGATTCTATTAAATTACCGTATTAATTGCAATTTAAATTCTCTATCGTATTGATTTATTAATAAGGTTTATTATGTAAAATTTATTCACAATAAAACAAGATCAAATAAACTTATTAAAATAGTTATATATAATCAGCAATTGGATTTTGAAATTCTATACTTTAAATCAATTAATTGATAATTTAATTATTTAGTTTTGTTTCATTTAGAACACTCCTAAATATTTCTTCACTCAATTAATATATAAAAATTTGATGCTTTGTATGATTTATTTCATTTTTTTCAATTGAATCTAACTTTAAAGTAGATTTTCTAAAATACAACCATTATGGAATTTTATAATTAACAGTTAATTAAGTTATTTATTCATCATAATATTGTTCCAAGTGAATAAAACAATATTACATATCTAAATAATTTAAAGGTTAGTCAAAATTTAATTCTTCAAATAATACGCTGTTTTTTTTGAGACAAAAGTTTAAATTCTATTTTGCTTATTATAATTTAATTAAAAATGAATTAGATAATTAGGGATCTCTGATATTATTTGATTATATTGTATTGTTAAGTGATTCGATAATGTTCATCCAATAGATACTTTTCCAACTTCTAAAGTCCATAAATAATGAGCAAATTGATAAAGAATGTTGAAAATCTAATTAATAAATTACTTTTTTCCAAAATCCAAGCAAAATTAATAAGGTATAAAAGTCATTACCTAAATATTTGGAAGGAATTAAACCTTTTTCTTAGCTAATTTGTTAAATTAAGAACTTAGAATCGATCATTTGAAATATCTAATGAAGTGTAAGTGATGCTGCTTTCCCTTTCTTTACTTATTATTCGGTAATTTCTAATTTATTTTGGTTTAATCCAGGTTATTATTATAATAAAGGAGATAAGGAAATCGCAATTTTGGATAAATATTTAATTAAATGATCTTATAAGCTATATCTATTGCAAATTATAATGCATAATTTATAATTTTGGAATTGATTTAATACATCTAACACATAAAGTATCTACGATTGATCTATTGAATCAAGATTTATTAATTAATCATCTGATTAATCTAATTACTCAATTTAAATTTAATATGTTGATTATTATTCTGTTTAATAATTAGTATTCTTCAATAAAGACTTCTAAAATTCATTTGAAAACATTGCTATGTATTTAAATAATTTTGTTATTGCCGAATCTTAAACTTTTATGTCTTACAAATTAGAATTTATGCATTGAATATTTGATTTGATTGCACATTGTCTTTAAGGATTGATTATAGAATAATCTCTAAAGTCTATGTCTTCAGTCTCATTTTCATTTTGACACTCTTTAAATTTATTTAAATTAAATTAGAAGTCTAAAATTGAATCCTCTTCAAAATTAAATTATTATTAAAAGCTTTCAAATTATTTTTTTGATTCCATAATATTATCATTTAGATATCTATGTTCTTCTATATTTTTTAAAGACAGAATAAATTTTCTAGCTAAATCTTCTACTGTATTTTACTAACAATAGTATTATTATTTATTTTCGAATTCAATTGTCAATTTTTTTAAAAAGATTGGAAAGTATTTATTTATAAATGCTGTTCTAATAGCATCATTAATTTTATCCTTTTATTAATAAAGCACTTATAGGATCTATTCAAATTCATTTGCCTTTTCATATGAGTCTATTGTTTTTGTAATATCTTTGCATTTTAAAAAGAATTTTGCTGCCTCTATATATTTTTCTGATTTATAGGCTGCGTCACCTGCTTCTTAAAATAGTTCAAGGCTAGCGTATATTTAGAATGCTTAATCATATTACTCACAAAAGTAAAAACATTATGCAGCTTATCTAAAATTGAGTGTATCTTAAAACAAATATGCAGCTTCTTATAATCTAACTTAATACTGTTACTTTAATTCACTTATCTTTTGATTTTTATCCTTTAACTTAAGATATTGTTATGATTACTATTAAAAAGATAAAATGAGTTAACAACCTTCTGTGGCTAATCTAAAACCCTTGGCTCTTTTACACATAATATCCTCGTCTGAAAATTGAAAACATTTTTCAGCTTATTCATATAATTGTTTCTGAAACATAATTTTGCCTTATTCCTTCCATTAGAATTTAGATTTAATCTAAAGATTGGGTTATAAATTTTAATGATCAAAGTTTATTTATTCAAATATTTCAACTAATAGCAGACTTTTCCAAATCTGTTCTATCCATCTCCTTTATTAGGGCTGTTCATCAAAAATATATAAGCACTACCTCGATCTCGTTGTTGCAATATAGAGTTGTTTAAGTTCATTGCACAAGCCACTGTTATTATAAGAAAACTCATCATAATATTTTATATATGGTATCATTCGTTTGATTAAGATATTCCCATTTTTATCATCATACCCAGTAAAATATGAGGTATAATAATCAATTGTTGATTTTCTAGTTAAACTAGTTAAATATGCTTATTTATTCATTTCCTCATCTATAACCTCACATGTTTACAATAATTTCCATTCAAATTCCTTAATAATACTATCCGTAAAAAAATTATAAAGAATAACATTCTCAAACTCCAAGCCCTTCACTTCTTCAATAGATAAAACCTAGATATGTTATAAAAGTTTAGGTATATTCTTTTTTTATTCTTTGTTTTTCACAATAATGACAGATCTAAATCCTAACTCTATAGGCTGTTTTTATATTTCCTCATTAATTAATGTACTATCTAGTCCTTCAAATAAATAAAATAATAAATCTAAACTTCCATTCACAATAATAGGCTTTATACCATTAAAATTTGATGATTCCTTTATAAAATCATCAATAGTTTTTGGAAAATACATCTGAATTAAGGAAACAATTGAGTTGGCTAACTTCAAGATCTAAGAATTTGATCTAAAATTTTAATTCAAGGTTTTAAGAAATTATTCTGATTAGTAATATTGATATTCATCCTTCTAATCAATCCTTTTTGATAACTCTTATATCGTTAAAAATCTAAAGCCCACTCCTTTAGATATATTCTAAGCTGTATCACCACTGTATATTGTTCCAAATAGTGCTATTTTTTCAAATAACAATATCATAGCCTCTGGCAAATCCTAAATTTCATCAATAATTAAATAATGAATCTGCGGCATACATATTTCATCTTATTTAAATTATACTAAGATATGATTAACCACATCTAATAAATCATAATATCCTTTTTCTGCTCTCCACTTTTCATATTAAACAAAGGTATCATATAAAATGTTGAACTCTTTATTATCGCTAACCATTCTTAAAAATGTACTCTTAGAAATATAGTGTCCAGGATATTCATGAGCATTGGAGCATCCTTTAATATAAGAATAAATGTAAGTCCAAACAAAATGAGGATTTAGTTGAACATTAGAACACTTCTTTAGCCAAAAATTATTAAGAAAAAATGCAAAATCTACTTCTTGATGATTGATCAATTTTTCTTTTTGTTCTTCTTTCCAGTAATAATTTTGGGTATTATTCTCTACATCTTTATTATCCTTAAATAATTATTATTAAATCAAACCATTCAAATTAATTTCCCCTTCCTAATCTATATCTTACTTAAAATATTAATTCGGAACTTAAAAAGGCATATCTTCATTATTTTTACCTGCAACAAAGTTACACATATTCAAATTTTGTTAAGATTGATTTTAAGGGAAGTATGGTTTATTTAAAAATGAATCAATCATAAAAATCAACTATTAGATAGTTAAAAATAATGGATAATCTTACTAAACATTTTAATAGCCTTAAGTTAATAAATTTGATCGATAGCTATCTTATGATGCTCCCTATGCCCACGATAAATTTTGGGAATTTTAATAATTTCTTTTTTATTTATTTTTATTCAACTCTGCTTAAACTTAATTATTCAGTTTTTCATAATATTTTTTTGCTTAGATTGAGAGGATATTATTATTACTTATGAATAAACAATTAAAATAAAGGTCATCGATTTCTATTGAAGGATTTTTTTTCTTATGCATTTCTATTCTAAGTTTAAATATGTGTTTCATAGCTAAAAGTCTAAGGATCAAGCATGTAGTTTTTCCTGTTCCACTCCTGCCACCAAAGATAATTTTGCCTTCCATTCCAATAATTTACTTTTATTCATCAGTCAATTTTATGCTGAAATTAGGAATTTTTTATAAAAATTCTACTAATTTTGATGAAATTGTAAAATCTGCAAATTTTTAGACTAAATCCTTTTTGAATAGCTTTTCTTATTGAATCTATGACTCATTTTATTAAATGTACTCATCAACTTTGCTTATCCACTTTTAAGATGATGTATCAAATTAATACTTCGCTTACTCCTATTTATTTAAAAATATTGATATAAATTTATGACCTAACCATTTTATGATATCATTTTTCATTAAATTATAATTTAATTCCCAATATTAATTATTATTATTGGTTGACCTCATAAACAGATAACATTTATTTATTTCATTTTCAAATTCTTCTTATTTTAACTTTGAATAATCAATGCCTTTTCTATAATAAGAACCTTTTGTGTCATTATGATAATTTGAAATGATTAATTTAACATCTTTATCAAGAATATTCTCTTATTTTATGTCAACAAATGTAATAGTATGATAGAAATTAAAACCAACAATTTATTTGATATTCAACTTATTTTGAAAAACTAATTTTGGAACTTTATCAATAGCCACTTCCCAAAACAATGTAAATCCTTCCTCTGTTTTGGTTTAAAAGTAGGCTTAGAAATTTGATAAAGGTTCTATATCAATAACTGTTGAAATCATCACTTGGTCAATCATTGAAAAATACCCTTAAAGAATTGTTTTTAAATAAGCCAAGACTTTCATATAATGTTAACTTAGTCTGCAAAAATTTTAGGCAAATTTATCTAATGTATTAATTTTACATACTTGTAATTTTATAATGCCAAGGGACTCCATCAAAAAAGTTAGCAGCTTTCAAAATCTGATTGACATTTAAAAAATTAGATTTTAATTCTTATTAAACAAAATTGGACAATTCATGTTATCCTGATAGTATGTATTTAGATCTCTCCTCAGCATTCAATTCAAACCATAATTTAACAAGTTCATTAGGAGAAGTGCTTTATAGGATTTAACTATTTTATTATAAAAGTTAATTAAGCTCAGCTTGAATAATTTTTTAATTGGCTTTGACAATTTATGCGATTGAATTTATTTCCCTATACTAATTAATTTACACTTTTTTCATTTAAACTTATTTCAAAATCCTTTATTAGACTTAATTTTGTTTTATTTAATAATTGATTATACGATTGCATCTTTTTATTTGCGTGTATATTTGTTTATAAAATTTCAAAATAATTATGTTAAAGAGTAATCATATATATGGATTTCATTGTTTTATTGCAACACCTATATAAAATCTAAATTATTGATAAACTTCTAATCAACTCTTAGAATTATTGATTTTAGTTATTATTAAATTTTACACGTAATGCTTTTTATAATTGCATTTCTACTTTAAGGCGTTTTTAGTGTACAATTTACGTTCTCTCTTAAATAAAAAGAATTGAAATGCTTTGGAGAAAATATTGGATAAAATAGTTTAGTAGTGGGAGCTATTTAAGGGAATTCAAGTGAGTATTCATTAAAAATTCATGTAATCTTGACAATAATGTTAGATGCCTACTAAGAAGGTTGATAATATACTCTAATATACTCATAGTTAAGAATTGCATAAGTTTTCATTTACAACGAATAATACATAATTGAATTATTAGTTTTGCATTCATAATTTAGCAAACGATTGGACAAGCTATAATTTCACATTGGTTACAGGAATGGATGCTTAGGACTTCTCCTTGTTAGCTTAGAAAGAAGATTTAAAACCTTTAGAAATTCACTTGAAGAAATTAAATGGTTTAGTAAATGCAGTTGAAGTACAGCAAATGTATTTAGATTTAGCTTGATCAAAAAGAGATAGAAGAGAGATAATCGAATAGGTTCTAAAATGTTTCTAAAATATCATATAAAATAATCTTATTCAGCGTAATAACCTTACTATTGATGATGTTAACAAATTTTGTCTAAGCTAGAAAATTGAAACAATTTTTCAGAACCAAAAAACTCATTTGATATTGATTTATCTATAAAATTTATAGTTGCTATAAATAAGAATTCTATTTAGGATTTCCAGAAGTTGGAATTTAAATTATAGATAATAAAATCAAACTTTACCAGATGATTTACGAATCTGTTCGATTTTTTCATCAAATTCTGGAATGTCTTCCAAATGACCATTTGAAGATCCACTATTACGTGATCTGCAAGATAAAGTCTTTTTCTTAGTTTTTTGGATAACAAAATTATATTTAGTCAGGATTAACTAAATTTCTTAGCATTGATCATCAATAAATTGAATCAATAGATATTTCAAATATTTGCGTTCCTTGGAGAAACCTACCTTTTATATGAATTTATCAATAATAATAATAGCTGATAACCTTACACATTAAACAGGATCTCTACATAATTCAAAGAGTCTTTCAAAAAATAGATCCTCAAAATCTGGTCTGTAAAACAATTTATAACACATCCAACAATATGATTGTCTCTAATTGAATCTCTTAGAATGTGAAAAAGCCCTAATCTATTCAAGAATGACAGTTCTTTATTCTCCTTCTTCCTCAAAGGTCTCAACTAAATGTACAACATTTTTAGAAGCCTTCCTTCTAACTTTTGCAACTGTATCTGAGCAAAACTTGAATAGAATTGGAGCAATGTGAAAGAATATTGTATCGTTATTGAAGCATCTTGTGATTGGGAAAATAGAAGTACAAATAATCTGACGAGTTCGCCATTTATGTTAGTCTTTCTAAAAATTTAGTAAGAGATCAATGACATAATCTCTTTCTTCAATAGGGAAGATAGATATAAACTTTGACAGATTTAATACAATGCCATTTCTGACTTCTTGCAATTTATCTTATGCTAATGTTTCTAGTACAGTGATCAAATGTTCTTTGGATAAATCGGGGACCCAACAATTTAGCCACTTCATGAAAACTATGAGCTAGGGAAATTTTGACTTTCTAGACTAGAGATATAATATACATCTGAGGGATATTTTAGAAGGAATCCATATAGAGGCTGAATCATAAGCCAACGATTTCGACCAATTGCTTGTAGAACTCCTGGAAAATAGAAGGCACATTTATAAACGAGCTAAGTTAAGATACAAATGATCTTACATCAACACCCATCATATTGATATTTTTATCCAATTAATTCTAGTAGTAGGCCAATAGGGTTTCGAGTTATTGCTAATCCTTTTCAGTGAATTTGATTGTACTGATGAACTCACCTAAATATTCATATGCAGTTTTTCTGACATCTTTATTTTGATCGCAAAAAAATTCCAAATATTTTGGTATTAATTTGGAGGTCTTTAAATCATGTCTAGCATATTTGCAGATACCTGAGATGGACCTGATGCAAGCATTTTTAATCTGCAAAAGTCTGTCTTCGCAAGATCTAAGGAATATTTAGAGATATGATATTACTAAAGGTAGAATGGTACTATTTTGAGTTCTATACATTTTTGAGAGAGACTAACTGATAAATTTGGTAATTGTTCTATAGCCTTTTCTCTTACGAATTCATTTAAATCTATACCAAGAGATAAGAGTTCTCCGCATATATAAGACTCACAATATTTCATAGAGAAGAGAGAGGCACACTTACCAAATGTCTCAGCTGCCAACATACGATTTTGGTTACTTTTCTCATCGTGAGCCATTTCGATCAGATGTGCTAAAATTATATCCACTTTGTCTGATTCAATCAAAAAGGGTGCTATTTTAAGCAATTGAGTTAAGACTTCCTTTTTGATCTAATAATTATGGGATCATTTTACATCCTAGTCCTGATGCTCGAGAAATATATTCATAAATGGCAGAACATGATCTTTCAATTCCGCATACCCGGATTGTCGCTTCTTTATTTGTTCTACTAGAATTGGCAACTACCTAATAATAGATAGTTAGATTGAATAGGAATCATGAACCTAGCAATTAGGTAGATAATATATTGTACGAATTGCTTTAAAATAAATCCTAGATTTCTATAAGCATCATCTCCAATCAATTCAAATACTTCAGCCAAGTGCTCTGCATACGCTAATCTACAATCAACTCTATAAGTTACCGCTCTTTGTTGATTAGTTCCTAGAAACATTTCAATTTGAGCAATGCTGTTTATGGATCCTCAGCCAAGAAAACCTCCTGCTCCAATGGTTTTAATGTTATATTTATCATCGACTCTTCTTTCAATATCGATTTCATAATGTCCTATTTCTACTCTTGTATTTAAACACCAATTATTACAATTAGACATTTTAACAGGAGAAACTTCATTACTATTTATCATAACAATTAAATTAATAAATGTGATTTATACATTATTTAGGTCTCATATCGCAAGAATTATTATTACATATATTCTCAAATTATTTGGTTACCACTCATTTAATTTTAGAGAATGCAAAGACTTTTATGGAATTTAAAATTCTTTTCTAATATAATTTTGGATATTTATTTATTAATATGATTGATTGTTCAAGTTATGACAGTTGGTTCATTTCTTCCTGTGAATTGAGCAATATCACTGATTTCCAATCCAAGCTTAATAATATTGGCTAAAGCAGTAGCTGTTTCATGTTGAATCTCCTATTATTCAAATTATTCAAAGTAGATTCTAATAGTAGCACCTACTGATCCAGTACCACTCAATCTAAATATAATTCTTGATCCATCTCCAAAAACGAATCTAACTCCTTGATTTTTTGACACTGATTGATCAACAGGATCAACATAATCATATATATCAGCCTTATTTCCTTGTTTCAATTACTACAATTATATATAATGATTACTTCAAAATATTAGAATTTAGTTTTTAAATGCTCCATCATTTTATTAGCACCAGCAGAATCAACTTACTCATAATCATATCTTGAGTAATAGTTTCTACCAAATTATTACCAATATTAAGTGACTATTTCTTCAACAGTGACAAAATGATCAGTATTCTTATTTTTATGTGCCAAAATAGTCAACCATGCTAACACTGCCCAAATTCCATCCTTTTCTCTGATATGATTTGACCCAGTCCCAAAACTTTCTTCTCCGCATAGATTGATCAATCCTGCATCCATTAAATTTCCAAAGAATTTCCATCCTGTTGGTGTTTCAAATAGTTTTATTCCATTCTTGGCTGCAACCTTATCCAGAGCACCTGAAGTTGGCATTGATCTAGCTGCACCTAATAAACCATTTTTAAATATTAAATTAGCATTAGCAGCTATAACTGCCAAGGAATCAGAAGGTGTTACAAAGAATTATCTACCTAAGATCATATTTCTATCTGCATCTCCATCACATGCAGCTCCAAATTATGGCACTGCACCTACATCCTTTTTCTTATGAATATCCAATAACTCAACTAAATCATGAGCATAAGTTAAATTTGGATCTGGATGACCGCCTCCAAAATCTTCAGATGGATCACAATTCAATAGAGATTCCTTTGAACATCCTAATAAAGTGCCAAAAATGTGTTTAGCATAAGGTCCTGCAACACCATGCATGCCATCAAAACTAAATGTAAAATCTTTTTATTTAATATTAAATTAATTTTACCTTTGTTTGAGAATAATCCCTTAAGCAAATCGAAATCAAAAAGTTTCTACATCAATGAAGTATAGTCCTAAACTGTGTCTACTACTTTCACTTCAAAATGTGATTTTTCTAATCTAGTGCCTTCGAATTTGTATACTCCTATTTAGTCTAAATTTATATGTTTCTCGAATTCATAATCTACTGTTAAGTATTCCTTAATTTTAGTCGTATGCTAAGATATTTATATAACTATTATTACTGTGTAGATTTAATCGGTGAAATCTTCTGGAGCAGGAGCACCAGTTCTTACATTGAATTTGATTCCAAAATCTCCATGTTCTTTACCACCTGGATTATGAGAAGCAGTGAGGATTATCCCTCCTATGCAATTTCCAACCTCTTCATTAACCTTACGAATGTAATGCGAAGAGGCAGGAGTTGACATTAAACCTGCTTGACCAACGTGCACTTCGCTTATATCATTTGCATAAGCCAAACGAATTATTGAGAATATAGCCTATCTATTAAAGTATCTGCCATCTCCACCTACAAAGAGCACGTTCTTAGCTAAATATAATTAGTATTATTGGATACGCTTTAATTCATCTTTGCGTAATGTGTTGAAAATGCTCTGCACAAAGTTCTCTAAATAATGAGGTTGAGTTGCCTCGGTGACCTTCTTACGTAAGCCTGAAGTGCCTGGCTTTTAACCAGCGTATGGTTACGTTACTTAAACTCTGGGGGCTGGGATTACTTATTACATTAATTTTATGTTTATACTTCAATTAATCGGGGCCTTAATTGTGCTCATCATTGAAACCTTTAATCGATTGGAATTAAAATAATCTCTCATCTACTTCTACTATCGTTATGGCACCAGTCTTAGAGAACCTACTAATGATCAAATACAGATTGAAAATTAGCACAGTCTAATCTACCAAATCAAAGCCCATTTGTAACAAACTCGCCAATTCGATAAAGAATGCAATTATCTTAATTACTTACAAGATGAAGCAACCCTTTTTTAGTATCAAATAGACTGTGCAATAGACACTCATCTCCACAATAATCAGATTTACATTATTGACTACAACAATTGTACTAGTACATTACTTAAACAGTTTTGAGTGTATATTAAATCGATGCCGAAGAAATCTTCGATACAGAGTTTTATGGATTCAATAAATGGATATCAATAAAACTCATATTCCAAACCATCTATTTAGGAGAGTATTACAAATCCTAAGTAATGGATCAAATCCTCTATATGACTACCATACACTCATTGAATATGATCCATTACGTCTATAAAGATGGATCTATAAACAAATTTGAATCTATTTAATAAGACCGAATTATTAACTTTTATTCATCCAACAAGTAGTTACTCATTATCAGTAATACCTATGACATTCAGTACATTTCAGTGATGAAGTAATTGATTATCTAATTGTAGCTATATTAAACAACAAGACGTTCCGTTTTTTACGACCTTTCATCTCTTTCATAAGGGACAGTATGTTGTTAACATCCCATTTGAAAGTTCATAGAATAAATCCAGAGATATTATCAATTTAATCATTATTATTTTAGATGAATTTCAATAACAAATCAAAATATCCATCATCCATTACTAAATGTCAGTCTTCTCAGGATTTGGTTCATCGAGCACAATCTATCAAGATGAAATAACAAACATTGTAATATATTTCAAACCTATTTTAGTATGATTCCTCATTCAAATCTAACTGGAAAGAGTTCATTAAATATGACACTATTGAAGATCACTTGTATATTATTTATGGTACTCAACATTACTTTATCCGTCCTTACCAATTCTCATACGAGAGATACGAAGTTATTAAATTGAACTGTTTGACAAAGGATATGGGCGTCAAAAACAGAATTGTCAAACTTAAACTACAAGGTTATAATCTACTAGTTCAAGCATATAATTATTTAAGCGATTCAAATTAATTCTATTATCTTAATCTATCCATTGTGTAAAACAATCGAGAGCAATAATAATCAATTTGTATTTTATTACCTCAAATTTTAGAGTTTTTAAAAGTAGAAGACATTAGATAATGTATCCACAAAAATGCCATACTTGATTTTAATATACTGAATCAAAAATTCCATTCAGAAATTATTTTCCTTCTCCAATCAGGGGATATTGTTATTGGGCAATTACATTATCCAATATATTAGTAGATTATTGAATGGATCACTGGATCAGAGTCTGAATTTGATGATATCAGTAGCATTCGTACATCCAAAATGTGGATATTTATTACAATAGGTTTGATAATTGTGAAACTTGGCCATCATTTGTATAATTTTATTTGACATCAATATATTTATTATTATATCATAGATTATTTATGCTCAATTCTAATTTACATCAGATATTCTTATACTAATAACTTAATATTATTAAATAATATATCGTACAAAATAACTTTATCTAGGGATTACTATTGCCATTGGATTATTAGTTTTTATCTTTATTTTTGTCTTTTCTAGGTGGTATGAAAGATTGAGCAACTTTTATTCAAATTAAATTATACATTTCACAGCCTAACTGAATTGCTATTATAATTGCAGTAAATATGAATGAAATATTTTAATTTAACCACTCCAAATTGCTTTTTCTAACTAATTTATGGATTTTTTATGAATTGATAAATAACTTAATTTCCAATTCCTAATTGTGTTGTCCTTTGACAATACATGCAAAATATCACATTTTTTTGAACTAAATAGAATCTAAAAAAGTCTGTGCTAAAATATTGAAGAACTCATAAATTAGTTATCACAACTTTCCATCTTTTATATTATTATATAAAGAAACAGTTTTTGCTATTTGATAATTTTATATTAAATATGACAACATGTTTTCTAAAATAAATTTGTTCAAATAAGATAATACAAAATAACAATTTAGGCTTCTTGATTCTTTGTATTATTTAGAAATAAATATTATAAATAAAGAGTATCTTAATATCTGAATAAACTTAAAATTATTATTGTTTTATCTTATTATTATTAGTATGGACATTTTTTATTTGCAAATGTAGAAATAACCTATTTAATGGAATATTTAATCTAAAAGCACCTGTTCATCAAAAGAGGAAAATAGTAAAGAATTTGATTGGAATGATATTGAATTTCTATATTAACAGTGCTAATAATAGGATCAGGCATCCAACGTTACTAATATTATTAGAAGTAGTCAGGAATCAGAGTTTAATCTAAAAATTGATAGGCTAGTTAGAACAAATAATCAAAGTAGCCTTAGTGAAGTGAATGACAATGAGGCAACTCTGGAAATAAATGAAGATCAAAAGGAAAACTCTAATGAATTACCTTAAAAGCCCGTCATAAAGAGAAGGAATACATCCTATAGAGGACACACAAAATCATTCTCTTAAGTAATTTATGAACAAGAAAAGTTTAAAAGGTATCGTAACAACAAAAGGAGCGCAAGAACGCTTTCTATGGTTTCTTTAAAGCGATCATTAATGACTCCTCTATTTAAGATCAGCTAACAGAAAAATCTAAAAGAAATTTCTATCAATTATCTAAACTCGGAATACTCAAAGAAACTAATTGTAGATAAAAATATTTTAGCATGTGAATTAATAGTTTTTGCCATATAAGAATACAAGAAAACCTCAGGCTTTGATTAAAGCTTGTTAAAATACTCAAACTTCACATTAGCATACTAATTGACAAGTATAGAGGAATATTGTGATTTCTCTGCCTCTCCCTCTTTTAAAGATAGCATTATTGATAATTATCGAGCTAGATAAGATTCAATCCAATAATTTTAATATATATTTGATGACATTGAAATGAATCCTAACAAAGGATTCTTTAATTTGGAATTGAATTAGAAAGTGGATTTCAAAAATGTCACTCTTAGTATTGCAGACACATCAAATTTTGGTATAGACTTATTTACAGTGGAAAAAACTCATATGACTTATCCAAGCTAAATAATTTTATTGTTAGAAGATGCAGAAAATGAAATATTTTATAATTTAAAATTTGAATAAAATGCAACCATTTAAGAAATTTATAATGAATTGAAAAAGAAAGGCAACTTTAAATATAACCAAAATGAATGTTTTTTCTTACTAAAATTTCCTTGTATCAATATGAATAATTCAGAAGCTTTAGACATTAAATTCCCAATATCCTTGCTACCAATTCATTGGTTAATTATTCAATTCAAAATTCCTTCTAAAAAAAATAATGATCAAATTAGAATCTCAGGATTTGGAGTGAAATCTTTAAAATCAATATCACCATCAATGATTCAAAAGGAAGAATTCATTGATCAAAAAAATCTCTAGATGTTTAACTATGAAGAATACAAAGTTATAAAGATAGACAGTAACGGATAGTAGAATGAAGTTATTATTGGGATCGACTATTTTGATTTATATTACTACTACACTACAGAAAAGCAACAAAAATATTCTTTCTCTAAGATTGCTAAATTGGTGGTTCAATTTTTATTGGAAAATCATTAATCTGGGTAAACTAAAGATTATAAAAGAATACAAATATCATCCATTATTTGGGTTAGACTAAAAAATTCTTAATAACTTATGATTAAATACGCTAAGAATGAGGATTCAATCAAAAAAATACAATTCATGCTTCCAACAAATAACAATGAAAATGATAAAATGAAATTATAGGAATAGCAAATATAATTTAAGAGTATCGTCGAGAAATTGTAATTTATAATTTAAGAAAGAAGGAAAAATAATCACTCTTAATGATAAAATGAATAAATTTTCATATTCTCATAATTTTCAAAGTCATTACATATAATTAATATTATTTATATTGAAATGGAAGAATAAGATAGCAGATCATATCTAGCTAGTAAAGTGCACCCGCTTTTCGAGAAAATATTAATTGAATTGCTAATCGCAAAACCTGAAGATCCTGTAATATGGCTAGAATGATAATAAGGTTGAATTTATGACTTAATGGCTGGCAACAACAGGATAACAATACAGGCCTTAGGAAAAACAAAATGTACCATTCTCAGTAACCCTGCCTGTTCAAACTCATAATTAAATGCAAAATGGAACTCCAAGAAGAAGCTAAGTTTAATCTTTGCAAAATCCTCTATTGAACAGATAGTAGTCAAATTAGCCAGGCTCAAATCATCACATTCCTCATCTATAATCTAATTAATAATTGTCCCATTAACATTCTAGTTAGCCAATTAATAGCCAACATGAGATCAATAGTCAATAATTGTTACATTAAAATAATTCAAAATAAGGATTAGAATAAAGTGATTTATAACAAAAAAGCTTTGAGGGTAGTTAGCATGAAGCGGAACATCATTTTGATCAAGAACCTAAATTTGGTTCTGGTGATCAGTTAAGTCCTTCTCCAATTGTTGCTGATCCAAAGAAATAAGCACATCCATTTTAAAAATAATAATCTGTTTTAACATAAAAATTTTAACCCTAAAGCAATAATAATAAATCATTTAAGAAATCCTCTACTTAAGCCAATCCAATGTATTTGCAGCCGGTTACAATGAAATAAGTATAGCCATAACCATAGATTATGTTTAATAATACTCCAAGAGAATAATCAATATAATAAATGAAATCATCTTAAGTTAACTCTGTCCAATAAAGTTAATAAGGATAGATGCATTCAAGAGATGAGTAGGATATTCAAGATCATTAATTAATAAAAAGGAGTTCTTTAACAGAGAGTAAAGAATAATTAATAAAATAATAATAATAATCATAATAACAATAATAACAATAATAATAATAATAGCAACAACAACAATAATAATAATAATAATAATAATAATAATAACAAAATTTATCTTAAATACATTAAGCATAATAATAAGATTAAAATCATTAATCCTAATTTAATTCTTAGAAAAATCACAAAGTGATACCAAAAAATAAAGATTAAAAGTCTAGAGTTTAAAAAAAGATAAATACTTGCTATTTGTTTAAACATTTAAATGATCAATAAAAAGAAATTGTTGCTAATGCTATGGAAGAAAAGAAATATAAGTATGTATAAATCATAAACCTTTTTAGAGCAACTGAGACTATAATAAAGCAAGGAGATGATGGGGATTAGTTATTTTTAGTTGATCAGGGTCTTTTAGATTGCTAAAAGCGAGGTAAATAAATTGAAGACAAAATTATTAAATCTTATCAACCTGGAGATTTTTTTGGTGAAATGGCCTTACTATACAATGAAAAAAGAGCTGCCACAATAATAGCCTTTACGGAGTGTGTATTGTGGGCATTAGACAAGGAAACATTTGATACTTTTATCAAATAACCTGTTTTAGAAAAACGTTAGAAGTAATTATTGATTTATTTATGGTAATTAGATATGATGGTATTTTGCAAAGATTTCCCATTTTATAATAAATTGACCCATACCTTAGACAATAAATTGCAGATGCTTTATATGTGGTCAGTTTCAAAGCAGATGAAGTAGTGTTTAAGTAGAAGGATAAAGGAGATTATTTTTATTTAATACAAGAGGGTTAGTTGAAAGCATTAAAAAAAGGAGATGAAGATGAGGATGAAGAATAATGCGTATTTGAATTTGGAGAATTTGATTATTTTGGGGAATTGGCTATGTTAAAAGAGATAAACAGATAGGCTACTATAGTTTGTGAAACTGATTGCATCCTCTTAGGATTGGATAAATAGTCATTTACTAAATTATTAGCACCTATCCATGTAATAATAAAAGTTAATTTTAGGATGTTATAAAACAAGGAACAGGAAGATATCTAAACTTTAGTTTCAATTGAAAGATATCAAAAACAAATTAATTTCATTAGATAATTCATTTTTAATGTCCAAAAATTCTTATTTTCCTTAAACTAATTTTCTTTTATCGATTGTTTCAACATATTTATTTCTTTGTTATGACAGTACATCTCTTTGTATTTCAACTAAAAGTACATATTATCAACTCATTTAAATTAATTCTTCTTAATTTTCTACTCTAACCTAGCTAATAAAATATAGTTGCACACCTAATATGATTACAAATAATGTTGATCATAATTAAAACTATCAAAATTACATAGATTGATCGCTAATCTTTCAATATTGGATATTATAGATATAATTTTGTAAAAAATTGATGAGGTCATAATAATAAATCATTTATGCCAATTTCCTAAGCCGGTTTAATCTTCTTCATCTGAATCAACTTTTTGATTCTGATTTTGTAATTTTAAGATATTGTCCATTTTGGCTTCAATCAATTGTTTTGATTTGGCCTATTCATCTTAATCACCAGCCTTCCATTTTTTTGGAAAATGCCACCACTTAATTAATTCATCTTTTCCACCAGTAATAAGAATCTGGGTTGATTCTTACCAAATCAATTTAGTGATGGCTTTATCATGAGCCTTTAGTACAACTTAAATTAAGAGCAGTTATTACATTAAGGTTATAAATCGAGAGCATTGTAAATAGTGACTGTTCCATCATCGTTTCCAACAAATAATTCCCCACGTCTACTTGACCATTAGACTTCTCTAGTCTAGAATTTAATGGTAATTGATTTTAAATACTTTAATTTTAGCCTAAATTTTTGTTTTGATTTTGCCTACATTGTCTTGTAGACATTTACCCACATCTAGAACACAAATCACTCCATCATCATAAGATACTGATATTAAATAGTTTTTTTAATAGTCCAAAACTAAACCTCTGATAAATGATGTGTTCGTATCAACCGACAACATTACTATTGGTTAGGTAGGTTTAATATTTAAGATATATATTTAGCCATTTCTATTACCAACTACAGAGATTTGCCTTTATTCATTATATGTCAAGGATGTTAATTCATGTTTACCAATCGAGAAATCTAGAATAATCAATAAAATTGTAACCTGATTTCAGTCCTCCTTATTCAATGTCAATGACTTTATAATGAGTATCTTTTGATACTGAGTGAATTTATCCATTCCTATAAAATAAACCCATAATTCTGCTCATATGGATTTCGATTTCAATACTTTATTCATACTTTTTGAATGAATCTCTTTCAGACACTTTTATAAAATTAATATTCCCTGAGTCCAATCTAAATTGCAATATTATTACAATTACCCAACTAGCAAAGAGCATGAGATGGGTTCATAAAACATGCAAATTGCTTAAGTATTATACTCTTTGGTCCATAGTTTTTTATAGCATAACTCCCCTTCTTCTTACTTGATATAACATTCAACTTGGCCTACTGGTATGGTTTTGAATTCTTTCTATTCAGCATCCCATGGCATTTTCATGTTATTTACATAAGCATCCACTCTATTCAAAACACTCATATCTGCTTGCAGGAGAAACATCACTCCTTAATCGGACAAAGAAATGTCACGTATGCCCATTATTGTCTTAAATGACTGTAGTAGATTAGGTGGGAGGATTTCCTCGCATTATTCAAGCTTATTACAGATTACTATACCTACAAAAAATCTCGAAGTAATTGAGAATGATATATTTCACGACGAACTATAAGTAACTAAAGATATTTCTCTAAACCAGCCCTTCGATCGTCCAACTATTCCTTCGATTTTCCTACCAAGAATGTAATAAAGGCCTTCTTCGGTAATTCTGGGAGTTCTTGAAAGAGTGGTATCAATTTCTTGTGCAAATCCTCAAATTAGGAGTAGCGCTTTGAAATTTGCCATTACTGCTTATTTCTTGCCTTGATATCAATCACATATTGAACATTGGAAGACTCCTGTTGATATGAAGGTATTGTAACCTTAGCATATATTGAATTATTACATTTATGGATTCATTCACGAGTAACATTTTTTAATTAAATAATCAAAGAGTCTTCCTAATGATCTAGTGTTTATTTCTAGTTAGCAGATAGGGCAAGACCAGATTGACTAAGTGGTATAATCAATCACTTACTACGAAAGAGAAGTAACGTTTCTTGAAAGAAGTATTGCTATTGATATCATTGTAAAGATAAACTCATTAGTATTGACACGCGGCCAAAAGATGTGCAATTTCTTAGAGTATGTTGAATACAAAATTGTTTATAAGCGATATGCCTCACTTTATTTCATAGCTATTTGTGATAAAGAGGATAACGAATTGTTGATATTGGAGATCATTCATCATTTTGTGGAAGTCTTGGATAAGTATTTTGGAAATGTCTGTGAATTGGATCTCATCTTTAATTTCCACAAAGCCTATTACATCTTGGATGAATTGCTATTGGCTGGCTTCATTTAGGAGCCGAGTAAAAAAATTATACTCAAGGCAATCACTAGTCAGGAAGCACTTATAGAAGAAGGAAATGATGATTAATCAAAATGATTGTTAAAAGAAATATATCAATAACTTGTTATTTTTAATTATACAAACCTTTTTTTATATTCATTAATTTTGTAATGTCTCAAATGAAAATGCATCATCAAGATATATATGTTCTTTATAGGGATTCTAAGAATTACTACTTTGGTAAGTCTTCAATCTGTTCTGTCTCTTTATTTTCTCCTCTTCGACGTTTGCTCTGCAAGGGGAAAACAAACTTTTATTTTTTCGATGAAGAAGCTTATTTTTAAATTTGCCCATCTAATTGTTCAAATCTATTTAAACTAATAAAGTTTAATCTTTTAGTTACTGTTCATAATCCTATTACTATATATGATATATATACTTCCTATAACAATTTTATTGTTTCTTCATTTTCTTCTGAGTTACTCTGCAATTAGGATTGCATTTCTAACTTTTACACATTTTAAGAAAAATGAGAGTGTTGTGACTTTCTCATTTCTTGATGCTTTGACTCCTCTTCTTTCTTTTTTAAATTACAAATAGTGAAGGGTCTGGAAAGAATGAATTGCATTTTCTCCAAAAAATAGTCCTTTATGGGATCTTTTTTCAAATCAAAGTACTCAACCAATTTGGCTATACTTAAAATTAATTGCATTAAGTCCCTTTAATCGACTTCTTCCTTAAAGAAACTTTGCTCCAATCCAGTCAGTAGATTGTAGTATTCAGTGTTAAATTATTCCCTAGGACAACCAAGAGACATGGATAATCTAATTTTAATAATTACATCAGATCTAAGATTAAATCATTTAAAAAAGAGCAAGTATAACTATTTTGCTTGCCATATATGAAATAATAAAAATTTAAATTAGAGGTGAAATAATGATATACTAACTATTAATGATAATTTTGATTTTTCTTAGGAGACAACTATCCCAATATGTATAACAACTATGAATCACAAATCAAGCATCTCTAAAGTAGGAGGTTTATAAATTTTTGTGAAGGTTCTGCTTGGAGATTTTTTGCCAGGACACTTTTTCTATTTTCTTTACTATAATTTTTCCGTTACTTATTACAACTATTTGGCATAATCATTATTTATAATCTTTTCAATATTTTCCTTCTAATACAAAAAGTCCTAAAAAATTAAATAACCATTAAATTACATTTTGTAATTACTTAATCCCTCTGGGAGTAATTGTCTGATTTTTCATTGTTTCATATTGATAATTCTGATAATAATGTTTTAGATTTTCTTAACCATTAGGAGAATTACGTCTTGTACTTGGGGCAGAAACAATCAAGGATTGCATAGTGCAAGGTGATTACATCAAGCGCTTCATTTTTTCTATAAAGTATTATTTCATTGGATTGTTATTCAAATCGTAGTACTCAATAAATTGTCTATAGATAAGTGCCAGCTCGGTTATCTGTTCGTATTCAGTATCACCATCTTCAAATCGTTTCTCAAGTTCAAGTGCTTATTGGATTTACAGGCGTGAAGGGGAAGTCATAAAATTAACAACTAATTAATTAATGTTAATGTAATTCTAAATCATTGGCAAAAATGGTGTTGGGAAAAGAACCCTAATTGAACTATTGTAATAGCATTTCCAATTGGAATTGGTTACATCTAGACCTGACGTTGCAATCTATTTATTTGACATTAGTGATCAAAACAGCTTGGAGTACTTAAAAAATCGTTACAATCCAGAAACATAAAATAAGAGCACATATTTGATTGGCAATAAACTTGATCTAATCGATCGAAGAAAAGTTTCGAGTAAAAATGCTTCATTTACATCTACAAAGGTGAAAATGCCCTTAAATTCTCTGCAAAGAATGGAATGAGCTACCATGAAATATCCTGTATCACCAAATAAAATGTTAGCCATCTTATCTATGTATGCATTTCCAGTATTCTCCTAGACTCTTCAATTGCAGATGTAACAGAGTGGAAATATGTCTTATAGAAACCAAAAGTCATCCACCATTTCTGTCCTTAAGTTTAATCGCATCTCATTGAAAAACTGTAATGTTTCTCAAACTGAAAGCGAAGTCTCCCCCAATTCCAATAGAATGGATAATTCGTTAGGAAATAATAATAACTAAAAAGTTAATCAGTCCTTCAGAAAATCTGAATTAAATGTAAATTAATCCTAAATTCATTTGAGAAGAGTCTAAACTTACATTTAAGTAGAATAAGATTCTCCTCTAAAGAAGAAGATTGATAATCAAAGCAATTCTGCACTTGACGATTCACAAAATAGTCCATCAATCAAATAAGATCAAATCATGAGCTTTTCAAATAAGAATACTAATACTATCTAATAGACTTAATAAAAGTAACCAGAAGTGAACTCAACTAAATTGAATTAATTAAGCATTGATAACACTCCTAAAAATTCGAGAATCAGCAGATGGATTGAAAATGATACTAATAAGAATTAAAATTAAAATTCTTAAGTCATCTTTTAAAGATCACCTTCTAAATTATAATCTCAAGTTTTCACAAGCAGATCAGCATTTAATGAAATGAGTAATTCTTAAGATAAATTCACAACAATTTAAGAGGCTATGAAAAGTGGATTGGAATAATTTAAACAATTTTAAGCAGAAATAGAAGAAAAAGGTTTATCGGAAAATCAGAACTACATTTAAGTTTAATGCGAAAAGGTTTTCGACAGTTTCAATTAAGATTTATTTTAATAACAAGAATAAAAATTGAAACCAGAAAAAGTTCCATTAAAAAGAGAATCTATCAATATTTATGAAATCTCTTAGTTTATTAAATAAGAGAATGAAAGTACCAATAAAATCAAATATTTTCAAAACAATTACTATCATCATCAAACAAAGTCAACTACCTTAACAACTGAATAAAATCCATAATCTAGTCAAGATTACATTTCGAAAATGGCTACTAACAAGTCTCTCAATTAACCTGGCAAAAACACCAATAGGAATAATAGTCATAGGAATAAATCTTAAAATAATATCGTTGTTCAATTGAGAGAACAAGTCAATACTTAGTTTAATGCAACTCCAGAGAGATAATTAAATTATAAGTCCATAACTCCAAACAAATAACTCATTAAATATGTTGATCTGAATGATAATAAGAATGAGAAATTATTTACTGTTTAATTCAAACTCAAAACAGGTAAAGTTATCAATATAGTTATGAAAAAAAATGACAATCTAATCAAAATTGCTCAGGAGTATGCTCAAAAATACAAGCTGGAACATAATGCTTATCTTTAATTACTTAAACTCTTAAAGGATAAATATAGAACAATTTTAGAAAATCATCATATGTGATACTTTATATATATCTATATATAAATATTGATTAAATTTTAATTATGTCTAATAGAAGCAAGTAGAATGCATCAAAGGGTCCAGGTAATTCAAATTAATAAAATAAGATAAGGGAGCATTTCCATTAGATCATTTTCATGAGTGTGATAATGAAGCAAAATAATATAATTAATGCATCTAAAAACATGAGAACATGCCCAAGAGATGTAGAAAATATCAAGTTGATTATTTGCAATGTAGAATGAATAATGGTCTTATGGAAAAAGAAGATTTGAGTAAATTAGGGCTAGGACCAGAAGTATAGATTTATTCTAATTTCAAAGACATCCTGGGAAACAGAGGAATAAGAAAAATAATTCTTATTCGATAAGATTAATAAAATGAAATCAAAAGCTATGGAAGAGGTAAAAAGAAAATCAGAAGAAACAAATAAATAGGAGTGATTTTATAACAATTGCTATCAATTAGAGCTCTCAATATTTTGAGTCTCTATTTAATTAGTTTTCTTTATTGCAAGTAATTTGATGCATATTCTACTTAAACTAAGAGTTCTTTCTGTTATATAAAAGTTAAATTATTAATATTCTGATTCTTGAATTTAAGCAAATATTTTTGTGTTCTAATAAATTATTCCCTTTTAATCTTATGATAAGCCCTGATATTCTCAAATAAATAAATTTACAACTTCGGTAATTTAAATTATTTGGCTTGTATATTATTATTAATGATACTCAATTGCTACAGTTTTACAATATAAAATTCTATTCATTGAGTCTATGTTAACATTTCCGGTATAGTCTAGTGGTTAGGATATCAGGTTTTCACCCTGGGGACCCGGGTTCAATCCCCGGTATCGGAAAAATTTTTATAATTTTTTATTTTTGTATGATTTATTAATATTTGACTTTTCATATAAAAGAATGTTTATAAAATATGCAATTTTATACTGAGAAATTAAGATAAAAAATATTTTTGATCTATCTTATTTTAAACTACTACTAAATTTATTATTTTTATTTTATTTATTTTTTTTGTCTGCTTCATCTCCGATAGAATACAAGAAATTATTAGGAGATAAGAAAATCATACAAACTAGATGAATAAAGTTTAAATTAGCTAATCATTTCTCTTTTATATTTAGATTTTAATAATGATTTCCTATAGAGATTAGGTTTTTAAGATTGATTATTAAATCATATTTACTTTAAGTTTTGACAACAATGATAATAACAAGGAAATATAGGAACATAGTATATAGTAGAAATCCATGATAAGAAAGATAAAATCTTAAGATATTTATTTGTAAAGTATCTCAAGAATAAATGTAAATAAATAACTTATTATTGGTCTTTGGTTGTTGAAATTAAGATGGTTTGAAACATGATGAGTAAGTAGTTTTATTCATTTTTGTTATTATAAGTATAAAAATAGTTTATTACTAAGTGATATTTATTAATTATTTTAATTTATATTAAAAATACAATAAGATGGCAAAACATTGGTTTACCACATTACCAAGCAACTATTTTATGAGACAATCTAGAAAGGGAGGCAGACGCGAAATCTTATTTACAACTTTAGGTATGGAATTAGGTTTTGAATGTTGTTAGCATTGGGATTGGCTCATTTCGGTCTTTTTGAACCTCTGAGAAATTCATATTATCAAAGAGGTGTTCTTCCAGTATGGGAAAGATCAGTTGTAAATGGATAGCCATGGACTATTTGAGATAGCAATACACGATAAAATTAATAATAATACAAAATATAAAAATATTTATTGATATTTCTCTCTCTCCGTCATGGCCCCCACCAGTTATATTGCAAATAAAATAAAATAAATTATTTTATGGCTTCCTTATCAAGCGAAGGCAGTACCAAGGATAGTGAAACCTTAAAAGAATTATTGAAATAGAGAC
The DNA here is from genome assembly GCF_000165425.1 of Paramecium tetraurelia. NCBI lineage: Eukaryota > Ciliophora > Oligohymenophorea > Peniculida > Parameciidae > Paramecium > Paramecium tetraurelia. The sequence continues at coordinate 147,041 of NW_001799066.1, forward strand.
CCAGAATCTAAAAAAAATAACAAGCAGCCAAAATTAGCAAATGCAATTCAAATCCCTGTTGGAATTAGGAAGATTTAAAGAAATTAGAAAAGTGTGTATCTATTTTGGGAACTGATTTCGATTTAATATAGTTATTATTTAAGAATAGAACTAGAAAATAAATTATGGTTTGTATTTTTTCAATTGATATAAACTCTATAGAATAAATACAAAAAGGCCAAAATACAATACGATAGAAAGCATAAGGAAAAATTTTTAAGAATTCAAGACGCACTCAAAAAAGAATAGGAAGTCTAAAGACATCGTTTAGGAAGCATAGACTCCATTGATTTAGTAATAAAATTGATCATAATTTAGAATATTGCTTTAGATATTCATGAACTTAGCACAAAAAAGGAGTGATAATTTTATATTAATAATATATTAAATAATATAATAATGAAAGGAGCACACAAACAATTTGCAAAGACAATGGAAACAAGTCTTGGTGAAAACAGAGTCAAACAATAGTAAAGGTCTTTGCAAGAGGGACATCAAGAAATTATTAAGAACTTAATGTCTACAATAATAGGAAAACCTACGATCGTAGAAGCTTAAAGAGTTTTAAGAGTTCTGGATTAACTAATCTAAAATTTAGAATATTGTCTATATTTGGATACTGAATTTATTGGACGCTTTCAAACTGGAAAATTTTTAAAAGATGCCAAGTAACCGCTAACAGAAGAAACAATGAAACTTTTGTAATCCTAAGCTGAAATTGAATAGAAATACAGACCATATGCAAATTTAGACACAGCATTAAACCAAGGTGAGGAGATAGATGAGACAAAGAAAATGGAATCAGAGAGATTAGAAAATTTACTTTAAGAGAATTTCAAGAATTTATTAAGGAGACTTTAACATTGTCCAAAGGATTATGATATCATTAAAGGAATGAAGACTAATATCAACACTGAAATGAGTGATTTGTTACATTGTGTAAAGTGTATCAAAATAGTAATGTTGAAAAAGTTAAGTACAGCATAAGAAGAATAAAATAGTCATGTTAAATAACTTGAAGATTTGAAGTCTAAAGTATTTATGTAATTCTACAATATAGATTTCAGGCCAAGAGAAGACTAAAAGCTAATTAGAATAAGAATTATAAAAGATTAGATAGGAAAGAACAGCAAACATGAACAAAATGAAGGAAGAAATTGAGAAGTTGAAATAATCTATTGCAGAAGTTAAAGCTAATAAATAAAAGAGATAAGATCAATTGGCAAAAGAAATTCAGACTAAGTATGAGGGATTAGAAAAAGATCATAAAACAAAAGAAGATAAATTAGCAGCTGAACTATAGGCTTAGAGAGCTCGCTTTATTAAAATGAAAGATGAGAATACATAGGAGGAGGCAACTTTGAAGAGGCGTAAATAAGTTCAAGATTAATCATTATCCGAAGCAATCCAAATATATGACCAGATGATGGAGGAATATATGAAAAATTTAACTGATTTATAAAGTGAATGTGCCTCAATTGAGAAATAATTGAAAGACAGATAGGAGTATTTCAAAGCTGTTGATTCAGAGATGGGGAGAGAAAGACAATTGGAGGAGGAATTCAGAAGATTAAAAGAATTACATTAAATCGAATTAGAAAAGAAATCAGAAGCAGCTAAACATATTTAAGCTTTCTTGTAATAAGTTAAAAGTATGAATCATTTGTATATTTATAGAACCATCTAAGAAACCAAAGAAGGCAGCAAAAAAATGAATGTTAATTTTATATATCATATTATTTTTATCATAAATTTATAAGCAATCTATTTGATTATTTTAATGATATAAGCTAAATTAGATCAATTTATAAAATAGATTAATAATAACGCATAATTATATCAAATTCTTAGCTTTTATTCATATAACTATCTATTCTATTATAATTTATTAAGTCTTTCTCTCACTTCGCTTAAACTATCGTTTTTAATGAAGGAATTCTCTTTTGAAAATTCAAGCTTCTTCTTTGGACTTGGAGTGTCTGATTCAAAATTTTCGGATGACTTTAAAATCTTTTTCATGTACTTAGCATGTTTATGAGCTGATTCTAATAATTCTTATATGGTTTTTCCATTTGGACTCTCTTATTTTTATTTCCTTGGAATATTCAAATTTTATTATGACAATTAGTTTTAGCATTATGAAGTTTTCATTTGAGATGATAGACTTTATCGACTTTCTTTGAGAGTTCCAAGATTTCCTAATTGAGACTTTAATTTTAAAATCTCTGCATCCTTTTCTCTCAGTTTATTTTATAATTAGTTATTTAATTCAGTTAGTTCTTTATTCAATCCAATAATTGTTTATACTTCTAATGCTTAAGGTTTCTGTAGATCTGAATATATACTTGTGCGTAATAAGCTCAGCTCTTACATTAATTTTGCATTTTAGGTTTGCAAAGATTCAATTCTATGATTAGCAATAGTTAAGCCTTCTGATAATTTTTAGTGTTGTTATAATGAACTACTTGTTTGTGAAGCCAAGGTCTTATTTTAAGATTATAAATTTCCTATCTCAAATTCATATTACTAGATCAAAACACCTCTTTATTGGAATGATTCCCTTTCCTTACTATACTATTCTACCAACTATTCATTAACTTATTGTTCATAATTTAATTGCTCAGTTAATTCAGTCAATTAGTTCTTAAATTGATTAAGTTGTGAAGTTTCATCATCCTAATATTATTTAAGCGAATCCTTAAAATTTTGTAACTAATTGGTTAGACCATCAATTTCTTCATTTTTTATTTTAAGTTGGTTTTCTAATTCATCAATAAATTCTTCGTATTTTTCTAATTTTGATATGGCATCTTTTTAAAATGTTTAATGTCTCTAACATTATTATTTAAGATCTTTAATTTGACTCTCCTGATTTGCCAAGGTACCACTATAATTCTCAACTTAAGCTTATAAAGTGTTGATATCTTCACTTTTGACATCTAAGAGTTTTCTCAAATCACTATTGCATTATTCCAATTCCACAAATTTAGACTTCAATTCTCTATTGATTTTTTCTAAGGCACTTCTTTCATCACTCTCTATCTACAGAGTCTTTGCCAAATACTCTTTCTCAGTAGTTACTGGCTATGGTGGTCTAGATATAGCAATAGCATAATTAATTCCAACACCAAAATGTTAGATGTTCTTTAATACTTTTACTGCCTCTGTCCTAGTTTATGTGTCTCCTACTCCCAATTCTCCATTTACATTACTACCCCATGAATACAATTAGCCTTAAGTATCCACACCTAATCCAAGAGTTCCATTTATTTTTACATCAACAATATCAGGTAAAAATAATGTTGGTTTAGTTAATGTTCCAAAACAACCTGATCCCCAAATGTATAAATTTCCAGAACTTATTGCAGCTGAATGATTTCCTGCTGCTATTTAGTCAACTTTTGGAATATCAACTAACAAAGGTTTAAAGGTATTCTTGATTCCTTAAATACCTAATTGTCCTAAATTATTAGATCCACAAGCTAATAATTATTAATTAATTTTAATTAATGAGTGTGACACTCCGCATGCTACAGTCAGGACATTATCCATTACATGAGTAACTTCACTTATCCTCTTTGTGTTTTGAATACCACATTATCCTGAATCATTTGCTCCTATAGCATATAATTGATTTTTGTTATTAATCATCATAGTATGCCTAGCACCACATTTTATATATCTTATTGATTATCCTATTTGTTTTGGTTGTGTGATATCATTCAATACCTTCCCCCAAACAAAAGCATTATTGTTAATATTCAAAGAAATGTTGTGATTCCAACCACAATCCATATCGATGATATTTGATTAGATTAATTAAGGTGTCAAAGATCTCTCTGAGTAATCATCACTTCCTATTCCCAATACACCATAATTATTTGTTCCCAATGCATATAGTTAATTAGTATTAGAAAGAAATAACATATGTTCTTCTCCACATGAGACTTTGGTTATTTGGAAATTTATTGTTATTTATTTCGGTGTGGCGGTTTCTTCTTAAGAAGGTGTTGTTCCCCAAATATAAACTGACATTTTGATCGTTAAATTCAAAATTATTAAATATTAAATTATTAACTTACTAATTCTTATACTATTAAATTAATGTTTTCTTTGATTTAAAGAATGAATAGAGAATCATGTTAGCTAAGATAATATATTATGTAATTACAATAATACTCATTATTCCCCTTAATATCAAATCTATTACAAATTTATAGAATTCCTTTTTGTTATTTGATCACTTAGAATCTTCATGAAATCAGACAAATGACTAATCTATTATTCTATTTTTTTAATCTTAGATACCCTTATTCTATATTTCATTAAGATAGTGTATGACCTAAATAATGTTTAAATATCTTTAATTTTCGATTCTAACTATTTATTCTACTCTTTGATCTTTGTCTATCCACCTTTAGACTTTTTGTAATAAATATTCATAATCCTTTACTAAATTGGCATAATAACTAATAGAATAGGATGTATTTCACATTTGCAACCACTCAATTTATTTGCAAATTGATATTGAAATGTTAATAAAGATTAAATAGTGTATTATATATATAATTCATTCTTTTGAAACTAATTTTCCTTTATCCCAAATTCCAATAGCTTCTTTTCCATCCAATTCTGTAAGTATGCCAATTCCATGTTGTTTTCCTTGTACCCAAGTTCCTTTGAATGTTCTACCATCTGAGAAGTAAAACATGCCTTATCCATCTTTCTTATCCTCCTTATACTCTCCAACATATTTATTTCCGTTAGCCCATTTAAATGTGCCTTTACCCTGCATTTAATTCTCAGACCATTCACCATTATATTCCTGACCATCTGGCCATTTGTAGGTTCCAACACCTTGAATCTAATCTTTTACATAAGTTCCTTCATAACTATTACCATTGGCCCATAAATATACACCTTTACCATTTTTCATACCACAAAGATATTAGCCTTGATATTAATCTCCTGAAATCCAATATTCAATAGCATAACCGTCCTTCTCATCGTCCTTCCATTCCCCTTCGTAATAATTACCCTCCTTATCAACAAACTTCCCAAATCCGTACTGTAAATCATCCATCCAATAGCCTTCCTGTAAATTTACAAAACCTAAATCTTACATAATAGGATCCATCTGGGTGAATCAGTCTGCCCAACCCATTTGCTCCATGATTTAACCAGTATCCTTCGTAGTAAGTACCATCTGGCCAAAATTAACGTCCTCGACCTTATTTTTATTTGTTCTTCCATTATCCAACATATATAATGCCAGTATTTAAAAATTTCTAAAATCTTGCTATGAATTTTACTTGAGGAGGTAAGGATATACAATCGGTAAAATTTTTATCATAGTCAGAATCATAGGGGAAAGGTGATAGAGATTTTAAAATCTTTAGAACTCTATTGTTTGAGATTAGTGGTTCTGGTACCTAAACAGTTATATCTAAATCTGGAGCATCATCATTTTAGTAACAGTTTTAATCAGTTTCTTTTCGTAAGGTATGAAATTTCAGAGGTTCAACTTTTGTAAGTTCACTTTTACTTTGAATAGACTTTTCATTCACATCTGTCCTAGGAGTTGTAAACTATATTAGAAATGTTGATACTTCACTTAAGAATAGTTGTTTAGATTAGTTTTCTCTGACCTTAATAACATTTGTTTGTTTGAATGGTTGCTCCAATTCTTGAGGATAGTTTTCTTTGTTTTAAGAAGTTTAAGTTTTTAAGTTTAGGGATCTGGATGGTCGTTGTTTTTTTACGCAAACAGTACCCATATTAATTTTTAATTTATATTATATTTAAGTATATTAACTAAATCTCATCGGATATATTAGTTTTCATCCTTGGCATAACTTTACTACATTCTTGATTAATTCATCCTAGATTATTGCATGATGGCTAAAAGTTAAATAAGATTAATGTACATTAGGTTTTGCATGATTTGTCTAATCTAGTAATCTCTTGAACTTGCTGACTTTCTAATTCCTTCCTAACATTTTAGTATTTTTATAATAATCTAATTAAATGATTTATATATAAATTACTTTTCCAATTCTTAGGATCTGATTTTTCTTTGTTCTTCTTATCCGCTTAAAATTCTTTGAGTAAGAGCATTCAATTCATTAATCTGTTTTTATCTAAGTTGAGTAATAAGATTCCTTATTTTTTATTGTCTTCCTACTGTCCATTTCTCTAATTCATCTCTTTCTTGGTTTAAGATTTTTTGCTAGATTAAATGGGCTTCCATATAACTATAAAAATATTATTGAATGAATATACTTTTCTTATTTGGCCAATTGTTCTTCTGTCTTCCTTAAAGCTAGTAATTCAGCTGAGTCTTTTGGCTTGACTGGAATAGAATTTTCAAGTTCTTCTGAAAATTATCTTAGCTCATCCTCATGTCTTTGAAGTGTTTATTCTTTAACCTTTTGAGCTTCCTGATCAAATTCAATCATTTTCTCATCCCAGAATGTATTAAATTGATTAAATTCATCAAGGTGAGCCTTTTCGATTTCTTATTTTTCAGAACAATGTCTATCTTTGACATCCACTTTATTTTTCTAGTCTAGTTCTTTTTTAAGTTCAGCCAGTCTCTTTTTAGCTTAATCAGCCTCTAGATATTTGCCAGCCTTCTCACAACTCTTTTAATGATCAAATAAGATTTAGCTAACATTCAATTGAATTTAAGTACATGTATTCTTCTAAGTCACCCTATTAAGGTGGTAATGTATTGGTATTCTTTCTTGATGAAGTTGGTCTTTAAAATGTGCTCATTGTAACAGAAAATGAATATTGTTAAATTTTAATTAATGACGTTAAAAATAAATTGTTGCTTAAAATATTTTATTTTAATTGCATCAAATATTGGCTTTGTCATCTTCCAATTAAACCAGAGTGCTAAATTATAGTTCATTTTCTTATTTCACTCTTCTAACTATGTTCCTTGATTGCTTGTCCCAATCAGTCGTGAATAATACTATTAGATCTAATATTGCTAGAATGAGATTCGAAATTCCGAAGCCCTACCAAATACCAAGAACTCCTTAGTCTAATCCCCATGAGTATGTAAAGAAACTAACTAATGGAATGCATATTAAATAGTAGGCAATTATTGTTGAATACTAATTGATAAATCTATTTTTTATACAAAAACTAAATTTATTTTATTAATTCCCTTTAAAGCTCCACTTAAGGTTCCCTAAAGTCCATCTACAATTAACATTCCTCCTATCAACCAAGGCACTGTATCTGTAAATATCTCCTTAGCTCTGGCAGCCAATTCATTTTCCTCCTAATCCGAAGCATAAAATGTTGCCAATTAATTTCTAAAAAACCATATCAAAATCGAGCATATCACACAAGCAACAGCAAAAATAACTAAACCTGCTGCTACGTAAAACTTAGCTCTTTTAATGTTCCCTTTCCCCATTTCTGAACCTACAAAGGACATCATTGCTATGGATAAACTTATTGGAATTCCTATGAAATTATTTTTTATAAATACTAAAATATATTCCGCACATATTTTGTAATCCAATATGAGCTATCATCTCAGAAACACCTAAACTCAAAGCAATGAAGGACAATAAAAAGAATACAAAAAATTCTGAATAAATATGGAGAACTATGGGAATGGATGTTTTTATATATGATATTCCCAACTTTTTAAATCTTGGAACATCCATTATTATTTTCGTCCCTTAAAATATTTCTCTCTTAAGATTTGTGAATTGTACGAATACTAATGGATATTACTAAAATTATACAAACTAATCCAACAATATTCAAGACTTCAGTGATAATGATCACAACTCCTGCTCCAGATACACCCCATTAAAATTCTACAATAAATAACCAGCACAAAAACCAATGAACTGCTAAAGTGCAAAAATGAATAATTGTAAATGGATATGTGACCTTATGTGCAACCATAAAGCACTTTGCACTTTCAAATTCTAAAGCAAGAATTATTGCGGGTATCAAATAATACAAGAATTCTTAAGAGTAATCAGATGTCGCTTCTCTTTAATCCTCTCTTATCGTTAGACTCAAGGGGTATTTTAAAATCAACAATAATCCTCCTAAGGGCACAAGTATAAAAAGCATCACATATAAATTTATGTTAAAAAATCGTTTAGCAAGTTAAACCTTTTAATCTCCTAATGCTTAAGATGTGTGCATGTTTAATGATTGATTTAATCCAAAGCCAAAGGGAGTTAATAAAATGAACACACAAGTCAATGCAAACCCATAACCAGCATTTGCTGTTGGGCTTATTCTATATTATATAATCATTGATTACTCTTAACCAATATAATGTAAACTGATAGAAACGCAAACATCTAAGCATATGTAACCAAAAACAGTCTGAAATGTGCAAGCCAATAAATTAATTAATAATTTAGATATTGAATCCTCTGTTTTTTCTTCGAGTTGTCTTTTATTCAAGTCACCTTCAGACATTTTCAATATTAATTTTATTAAATATCGAAAATTTTTAAGTTTATCAAATCTTTTTCTTGCTACTTTCTTGACAATAATAAATTAATTAATCTTAATTTCATTTTTCTATAAATGTATATATTTATAATTTTTAAACAGAATCTCAAAAAATAGTAATCACAAATTAAGGAATATAGTCTCAAATTTTGCAATTATCCAAATTGTATGACAAGTCTAAATTGAAGATTTATTTTAAGTTAGTCTTGCTATGTAATCTTAAAACTTTTCCTCATTGTCCGATTCTAGATCCTTATAACAATTTTATTACTAATTTAATCCATAAAAATTTAAAAATAAATATATAAAATTAAATATGTATATGGCTTCTAAATAGAAATTAATAAAATTATCAGCAATGTTAGAATAATGGATAAAAACTACATATTTGTTAAATTAGCAGCTAAAATGCCCTAATGTGGTGTAATATTTAGTTTTCAGTTTAGCATTATTTTAGCCTTATTATTTTAGAAAATAAAAGGAAGTTGAGGAAAATATTATCTACAAACTTCTTTAAATATTTATAAGGCCGGATATCATAATTATCCATAATGGATACTTTCATGGTGAATTTTACATCATTTTATTGATCATATGGATTATTCAAAAATTATTATTCATTCTGATTTGTTTGCTTAACTCTTATTATGAGACATACTTTAAAAAATTATTATAATAGGATCTATTCTTATATGGACTTTAAATAATTGCCTATTATTAATGTTTTTTAGGAATCTATTTGATTTTACCAATATCTAGGATATTTTTATTTGCTTTTTACTAATCAGTCTAGGAAATACAAGAAGGTATTCCTTCATCAACGTTAAAATCTTTTCTTTGCTTACTTGGGTAATTGATGTACACAATTGACATAATATATTTTATGAAAATCGATCATCATCCAACTACTTATAAGACAATTAAATGCAAATAGTTTTAAATTTCGAATTTTGATTATTATATACTTAAATTTAGATTGCTCTAAGTCATCATTGCAGATTAAAACGAAGCCCTATATTTACAATAAATTGAATAAATTACTATAATACTAATAGCTGTGCTATAAATAATTAATTAAATCAGAAATTGTGGCTTTATCTACGAAGCCCAAAAAAAGATATTCTTAAGTTGTTAAGCTTTCTTAATAATGAGTGGAATGTACAATATAATGAATTAGAGTGGTGTAGATCAACAGGATATTTAGTTATTGTTTTTTATAACAATTCCATCAATAATATATATTTTATATAAGTTTTAAGAGTAACAGGATAATAAATATTTTACAGCTATATTTCTACATAAAAGTAAAGATTTTAAATAGATGGTTGATTTAAATATCAATTAAATTCTTTATTAATTGGTGAGAATATTAAATAATTGTGATTGTGGCCCAAATTATAAGAATTTTAAGCAATCTTTAATTTACTTTCACCATAAAAAAAAATGTAAAACAGCATCTTGTGTCTGTGAACTCGACTATTTCATAACTGAAAGTACGTAAATCAATGCTACGACAAGCTTAATGATAAATAATTTTATGAAATCTCAATATAAGCAGCTCATTAAGAAATTGTTTTTAGTTAAAATGAAAAACTAAGTGAAGTAGGATTTATTAATATCTACAGCAATACTTCTCCATGATTTCAATTAGATGATGGTTTCATTACAAATTCTTAGTTAATTAAAAAAGTCAAAAGAGAATAAAATATTTAATGTTTCATTCCTATATCACTTCATGAAGTATATTATTGGGTTAATTTAGTTAGAAAGATTATAAGGAGAATGAATAAACCAAAATCAGAATAATGCTTTCAACTATTGAATAGATCTAGATAAACCTAGTTTTATAATAATCAAGGATTAAATTTGAGGCTAATTTAGGAACATCCCTTAGGGCAGCAAGCCAAACTTTGATAAGATAATATTTAAATGAATTCCTAATAAGTTAAACTAATTAGCAAGAACTTATTCTTGGTATGAAAGAATGCGTAAGGTTAAAGATTTAGTTTTATGAAATATTGGATTCAGACTCTGGATTTACATTTAACTAACTTTATAAAAAGGTTAAAGAAACTTCAAAATATTTGTTGAAAATAGAAAAATAATTTAATTCTCTATTTACTTTAAGTCCAGACTTATAATTACAATAGGCCTACTGTTTTTTTGAGGCATAAATTATGAACAATTTGCTTGCAGCTTTTAATATCAAACAATCAGAAGTAAACTTAAAGGAAAGTTAAATAAAATACAGAGGTATTAAGGGTTTAAACTTGACTGCTGATGTCAACTCATATATTCTTTTATCGGTAGATGAAAATTTTAGAACTTTTAGCATCATCTAATCTTCTCATAATTTTTTTAGATTATTTGGAATGTATTTTGATTTGACAACTTATGGTTTTAATGACATTATTCCTTAATTTTATATTAAATAACATGAGAATTCTGTTTAGAATTTTTTTCATTCTGGATAGAATAAGTTTTATAGAAATTTTAATTACACATTCATAAAAACCCATAATGGATTGTTAAAATAAGTGAGTTTATGCATAGATAACACATAGATTTTTAAACTCGATAAATTTATATTTGTGTGTCTTCTTCAAAGCGTAAATACTGAACTTCCAATTTTAGTAGTGGATGCTTAAACATAAATAGTTTATTTTACACCCAAAACTCTATAAGCATTTGGAATAAATGAGAAATAACAAAAATAATTTATTGAGGATGGTGTATTGCACTAGATTGGAATATAAACCATTATTCCTTATTATAATATGATGATTAAAGCAGAAGTTAATACCGATATAATAACAACGTTTTGTTTCTTTCTTAAACCTTAGTATAATTAAGAATCAATATTGACATAATCAAGTATTAGAAAAGATTCAAATTTCTTTATTTGGAAAAATAAAGAAAATATCAATTGTTTTAGTATTGAAATCAAAGTAGAAAAAGTGAATCTTCAACTTGCTTGTTACTATTAACTAGAATTTATCTCATTGAAATAAATTTTAAGCCATGATGAGCGAAAGAAAGTGCTTGAACTTTACAAGCCTTGTTTAGGAGAGAGTACAACTAGCAAGGGATCAAAATGGAAAGGAAAGCATCTGAAGATTCTGAGCGTATTGTCATTTCGATAAGAAAGAAAAAAAAACACTCTCAAGTTATAAGACTCAAATTTAAAATAAAGCATCATGGTTAATTAGAATTAAGGATAATCAAAAAATTTGAACTAATCTTCATTTATACAATAAAATCAAAGTCAATCAAATTTATTAAGTAGTAAAGCTCGAAATGAATAAGAGTTTTATAAATCATTTAATAAATCATTTGTTGAGAGTGATATATAAAATAGTTAATTAGATAGGGAAGAGCATTCACCTGAAAAGAAAAAGAATAAAGATGGAAAAGCATCTAAAGCAAATAATCAATAATTAGAAAGGATAGGACAATAATCATCTAGTGTTGCAGGGTTTTATAAACCTTTTTTTTATAATAGATATTATTTAATTGAAAAAATGAGTGGGAAAAAAAATCCTAAGAAAATAGATTCTTTTCTATTTTTTTTTATTGGATAGAGCTTAATTTTTTTTATTTTTTCATTTTTAGTTATGATTAATATGACATCTGATATGACACTTATAATAGATAATATTGAAATGGGATCATTGCACGCTAGTATTATGGGACCTCATGATTTATTTTTTTCAATGAGGATTACTGTATCTTCTTATTAATAGATGTAGAGAGAAGGCTTTTTAACTCAAAATTAAATGGTTTAATTAACTGAACCTTTTTATACGAATATACGATCGGGATATTTGGAATTGAAAGATAGCTTCTATAAATAATTAAGAAATGTGTATTTACAAGAATTTTTTTCTGATATTGTTTTAAATCTAAGATTTATGAATGAAAATGAAAAAGAATTACAAAATATGTCAACCAGCTTTAGAGAATCACTTTTAACCATTTTATAATATTAATATGCTCATATGAGGATTATTGAATAGAGATAAAGTACATCTGGTAAACCCTGTTAAATATTTTTGATGGCAAATTATTTTCTATTTCATGAAAAAGTAGAACTTATAACTCAAGAAATCTAAGGGTGGCTTATTGATACGAAAGATACGATTGATAATAAAGGGAAAATATTTTGGATTATACTTCAATTATTATTGATAGTTTTTGGTTTCATTGGACTATTTAACTTTAATTTGTACATTAAGTATTACGATCAATTTTTATTAATTTTTAATGAATTTAATAAATAATTAATTTATGACTAATTAAATAGATACGATTTAATACACTAATAATTGTAATCAAATTCAGATGACATAATGAGATATAACTTTGAATTAGAATTATATGAGCACGAAAAAACCTAATCTTAATATGGTAGAGGTAAAGTTCATCATTTTAAGTTACTGAACAGAAATAGATAACATTTGTCAAGATTTCATGTTTATTCCATAATAGTATTTATCACTGTAGTTTATTTGGTCTACACAAGTGTAATTTACTACAAATAGGAAACATTTTTATCAAAATATAATGACACTATCACATTGTATAAAATAATTCAAGATCTTAAATTAAAGAGTGGAAGTATTTATTTATTTAAAGAAATCAGTCTTAGATGGGATAACTTCACTTTTTTAACATAAGGTGAAAGAGATATTTTATATTAGTACATTGACTAGTCACATAAAATAATAGCTTAATATATTATTTTATCCTCAACCTTTGATTCATCTTAATATTTGGTGGGGAGCAAATTTGAAGATAAATTTATGAATATTTAGAAAAATAATATTTGCCTTGAGATTTTAGATGTAAGATTATATTTTATTTTCAGTAATTGGAAGAATATATGCTATTATATTGTGATAAGTCCTTCGAAGGCACATTATCAAAAGGGTTAATAGAGGCTTTAAATTACATTACAAACTCAATAAAAACTTAATAGTAGATTAATAACTTCACCAAGAGAGTAGAAATTTAACTATATGAGTAAGAAGGATCTTAGATTGTCACTCGATCATTTTTTGGATTATCAAATTTATTTTTGCAAAGTGTGAAAGACACTTGCAATGAATTAAATAATTTTTTAATTGTAAGATTATTAATTATAATTAGTATTTCTCTCTAATTTATATGCTTGTATCTGCTTTTCTAATTATTTTCATAAAGTAACTATATAGATAATATTTAATAAATGAATACCACTAAATCAGATAGTCCTTATTTTTGATACCGAAAGAGTCAATTCTATATGACGAATCTTTGGAAAGATATCTCAGAGAAATAGCACTTCATTAAGGTTTAATTTGATTTATAGACATAAATATATTAAATAATGAATCAATATTCAAACATTAAAAATTATATGTTGTAAAATAAACTGAATTAAAACTCGTCTTTATATGACTTATGGGTGATGACAGCAATATTTGTGAGAGGATAATTTGCTTGTTCATATGCCATTGAGATTTGTTTACTTGTAATCAGCTCTCTCCAAACTTTGATAATGGCTATTCATCCGACATTTACGTAAATAAAGGATGTTCAAGTAAACTCATCTCTAGATCTGATATATACATTTTTAATTAGAACAGACATTTATATTCTCATCAATTAACAACTCCAAGAAGAACTAATATATTTATTTATTTTAGTCGTAGTACTCATTAGTAAAATAGGCTTTGTCTTTTTGATGTATATGATAAAACATCATTTTCACTCTGACAAATTTGTGTAATAAATTTAGCATCATATGCCCTTATAAATTTTTGTTAGGATGTAAAGTTTCTATTAACAACTACTTTGTCCTATTTTTATTACTCCATTTAATACAATCATTTTATTGTCAATCAAAAGAAGTGTAACTTTAATAAAATCAGACTAGCCAATCCAATATGTAAATTTAACATTCGGAATAATAACATTCATATTATTACAAATAGATTAAATTTTGATTTGTTCCATTAATAGATAACCAATAACATTTAAAATGAGACCAATGGAAAGGTTAAAATTTACCAAATCCAATTTAATTATATATGTTTTTTCAACTATTTCAATTATTTTGTTTACATTAATTGATAATACCAAAACCATTAGAATTATTCAGTATATTTTAGTGTTTGTTATTTAAATTATAGCAATCAGAAATTAGTTTACAAGTTCAATTTACATTTATAGATATTAAGAAATCATACTTTATTCTGGTTATCTCTTCTAATTGCTTTTTTGTGTCCTTAGCTTTGTGGATAGTTTTAGCCCATCAACCAATTACATATTCTTATTATTAGTGATTACTCCCTTAATGTTAGTTTACATACTATCAAATATCAATTATAGGAAGACTTAAGAATTTCTATTATTTTTTTAATCTACTAATACACCCAACATTAAAATAGTAATGAATGTTTTAATTAATATGTTAAATAAATGTGATATCAATGAAAATTATATTGTAATTAGATCATCTTTAATAAATTATTTTCATTCTAAGCAATGCCAACAAAAATAATGTTCTTGTACTACTACTTTTTATATTGCAGAACCAAGGTAGGCAAATGCAATAACAGGGTAAATATTTAGAAGTTTTATATTTGAAAAAATATCATTAATTAAAAAAGTTATTAACTCTAAAAACTCAGAATTTTACTTAAATTAAGAATTACTTATTCAATATGCTATATTTCTAAATGATTTTGGATGGACTATGTTGGCTGCTAAAGCTTTTAATTAAATATTAATAAATGATACTGTTTATCCCTCAGCTAATAAGAATCTTAATAATGAATTTGATAAAACAACAATTTAAAAATTCACTAAAGAACTTACAATCAAATCCACTACTTAGTAGTATAAGAAGTTTAAATCATTAGATTCTGAGAAGGACAAATAAAATGCAAATGACATGAAATTGGGCTTTAAAATTTGTTTAGGAATAATAGATAGAGCCAGGACAATCCAACTATTTAATTAAACAAAGTGGAATATGAAAGCCTCTTTTGGTTCTTCTTTATAGGCTGCTCAATAGACCTTTATTTCTGACTCAATTAATTAATATTTACATTATGAGTTTATAGTATCCAAAATTAAAGAAATGATAATAAACCTCATAAATTCAAAAGTATCCTTTTTTTCTGAACTCATTAAAGAACAATAATAATTTGATTTAAACAAAACTCTTAAAAAAACAAATAAACTTTGTAATGATCTACATTCTACAGAAAGTTATATCAAAAATTAATTTGAAAAATATCCAAGTATCAGATTATAAAAGGCGCTCACGTTTTTTTTGGCTGAATTATACAGCAATTACATTGAAGCTAATAAGGTCTACAATCAATCAATTAATGTAGACCTAAAATTTATATAAAATAATCATTCTGCATTAAATTTGACTTAATAATAGAGTGCCTATGTAATATTATCATTAAATGAAGATTTAAAACATTTGGAAGTCTAAACGATTTCAAATCATATGCTTAATTTAATTGGAAAGCCTAATTAATAAAATACTTGTTTTCGAGAAATACTACCATTGTTCTTTTATTAATACCATCCCTTAATGGTTAACACTTTTTTATCAACAGGGAAATCTCGATATTATAGAAACTTTAGTCCTAATTTTGTAAATGTACATGATTGTTTAGTTAAAGGGATCTAATTATGTTATGATACAACTGCAATTTTTCATCATTCCTAATTGGTTTTTGTAGCATTCATTTAAGAATTAGTTTATGAAAAATGTTACATCATAGTGGATGGATTTGATAAAAGTTTTGTTAGTTTTTCTTTTAATTTTCTATAGAAAATTGGATATGATGATAATTTGATCGTGAAAATGGTGAAGCATAAATATTTGAATGAAATATCAATTTATAACATCTTTCCATAATTTGATGAAGCTTTGTTGAGATAACAACAAGATAATAGACTTTTAGTTGAAAAACTATTCTTTTTTGATTATCTGAAGATCCGAAAATCAACAGTTGTAGAGAATAGAGAGAAAAGAATGTCCAATTTACATCCGAATATCTGGAAACAAAAAGAGAAGGTATTATCTTTCATAGCTAAACTTAACATTATTGAAAGAACCCATTAAGATTTTTCTTATTATATAATAGAAATTTAAGATATATAATAATTAAGTGGGTAAAATAATAACTTAATAGACGAAATAAATGAATAAGAATCATTGATTTCTGAAACTTCCAATATAAGTTATAGTTAAAGTTGTATCCTCAGTTAAGTTGATGAGGATCATGCAAATTAAATCTATGTACAAGATCTGAATAATTAAGTATCCATTTTCTCACCATTAACAACCTTTTTTAATAATAACGGCGATTAAAGTACTCGCCAGATATAAACACAGATTAAGGACACAAATCAAAATTAACCCGCTGAAAATTTAATTAATGAAAGTGAAACCAAAAAGTCCCTTTATAAAGTCAGAAAATAATCATAGCAGGCATTTTATAATTGCAAATTATCTCATATTTATTCTTTCAAGGATAAATCATCTTAGTCATCTCAAGAAAAAATTGATAATAAATAATCTTAATAAAAATAATAAGATTAACAATAATAATATGCTTAATCGTAATCGTCTGTAGCTAGCATAAACTAATCAGTGAATTATAAAAAATATGAGTTGGTTGGAAAGATTACCTCTTAAAAACCTCCCTAAAAAGTCAATTAATTTATAGGGTTTTTATTAATCTAAAATTTTGTTTAAATGATTTATTTCATCATAATTTTATCTTTAATGCCCTCTGATTTAGATAACAGCATTACTGAAATAAACATGATTGGCCTTCATTCAGATGTGATGGCGCCACACGATCTTTATTTTTCAATGAGAGTTACTTTGTCATCCTATTAGTAAGCATAAAGGGAAGGATTTATAAATCTGACATAATTTACTCAATTGACCGACCCTTATTATGACAACATTTATCTCGGATATCAAGAATTGAAAAATAGTCTATATAAATAATTAACTAACCCATACTTATAATTGTTCTATAATGATTATAATATGAATATTAGGTTCATGAAAGATAATGACTCCTCAGTGGTGTCTGAACAAATGACATTTAGAGAAGTCTTACTAGTTATATTACAATATCAATTTGCATATGCTAAGAAGTATGGGAGGAGAGAAAGTCCAAGTGGATCTACTTATCAAGTATTTCTTTATGCTAATTATTTTGACTTGCATGATTTGTTGACCTAAATTACTGAGGAAATATTTGTTTATTCTAAAGAAAGATCAGTAAGTGTAAACTAAAAGTGGACAATCTTTTGGCTTATTTCTATTCTAGTTATATCCTGTACAAGTTTTATATCATTTTTTTACTACAATCAATATTTGGTCTAATATGATAAATTTTTATATCTTCTGGATTATTTTTCTTTAGATCGTATGGAAAATGAAATTTAAAAATTGAAATCAATATTATCTCAGATTCTTCATGATGAAAAATATATATTTGATTACTAATTTAATTTCGAAAATTGTTAAATTAAAATAAAAAATTCAGTAACCAATAATTAGATGAATAAAAAAAGTAAAAAGTTAAAAAAAATCTTTAAAGTAAGTAGAATAAGACCAGCATTAATTTTATTTTTAATATGCGTGATCTTTGTGTCTTATTCAACATTAGTTGATCAATCAAATTAAAACTTTTTTGAAAAGTATCAATCAACAATAGATTTCTTTAAAATGATTTCTGATTTAAAACTTCGATCAGGAAGTATTGTTATGTAGAAAGAACTCTTTTATCGTTGGGTAAATTTTACTTATCTGACAGAGTATGATAAATAAAGATTGTACATTCTAGTAAATTAGGCACTTTAAACCATGAATTAATATGTATTATATGCTAATTCCTTTAATTTCGATAAATTAATAGTTTCTGACACCTTTATTTAGTATTATAACAATGTCGAAACTGAAAATTTATGCGATATTTTAACAGATGTAAAAATACTTAATTATTTTAGGATTTCAAAAATTTTATGTACAAATAATGCAATCTAGCTTTTGAAGGAACCTTAAAGTAAGGCACTATTTAGAGCTTAAACTATATCACCAACTTAGTAAAAGCAGAATAGGGTGTCAATAATTTCACTAGTAGGCTATCATATAATCTCTACGAACAAGAAGGTTCCTAAGTTATAACTAGAATATTCATATAACTGAATGATTAATTGTCTTATGGAATTGAAGAAATAACAAAAGCTTAGCTTTCATTTAGTAAGGTAGATATTCAATATTGACTTAGTCTCTTTCAATAGTGTATTTTGTGATAGCATTTTTTGGATGTATATTAATTGCAAAGCTATTAAGATAATATTTGATTTATCAATATTATTTAATCAAAAGAATAGTCAACATAACCCCTTTACAAATTTTGATTGAAGATGAGTCCTACGAAAGATAGCTTAGATTATTGCTACAATAACAAGAAACAGGTTGACTCTTAATTAATTGATAATACTAATATATGTTTATTAAGATTGTTTTCAAGTAATACTTAAGTCTTTCAATTTTTTATACCTTTGTTGATTGAAAAATCAAAAAAGAGTTTATTTTAATAATTTGTCTGATGATTAAATAATTTGAAAATAATGGCATAGTCACTATAATTTGATAAGTCAAAATATAAATTCTTTATTTTTTGCTTTGGAATAGGATAAAATTGAATATAGCATTCATATTGTTAAATCTAGAGAAATTATAAAATAGAGACAATCAAATTAATAAAAAGAAATATATTTTGGAAATATGTGTTTAAAAATCTTATTAATAAAAATTAATCCAATATATAAATTGATTATTAGATTTCAAATCAACATTAATTTTAAATGAAAAAAAAAATTAGTCTAGACAAACTACTTTAGCCTTAATCTGGGTCAATGGTGTTCATAAATTTTAACATTAAAATTAGTACTTTTGATTTAAAAATGATAAAGTTTATTCAGAATAAATATAATTAATTTTCTTGTGAAAATTATTTTTTTTTTTATCTTATAATATTAATCAAATGGGGCAAACTTGTAGCGTAAGCACCTGTTGTTCAAAAGAAGAATTATACACTGTAAGAAATTCAAGCAAGTCTATTGAGATATAATCAAAAAAGTCAAAAGTTTCTCATAAAAAGGAATAAGAATAAGATAAAGTTGAAGGAACAATATTGAAAATTAAAAGTGATACTGTTTCTGATGTGATGGTATCTTCTCAACATAGCAAAATTTCAATTAAAAAAATAGAGAAGAATCTTACTACTTAAATTTAGAGTTAGTAAATTCATCCACTTATTTTATAAACTATTGGAATGAAAGAGAGATCTCAGCTTCCAGTATTATAAATGTATATTAGGCATTGCAATTATCCAATGGGGCAACTTATGAAGGAGAATGGTTAAATGGAAAGAGAGATGGATTTGGCAAGCAACAATGGCCTGATGGTTCAGTTTACGAAGGAGATTGGAAGGAAGATAGATCATGTGGGAAGGTTAAAAAGAATATAATAAAAATTAGGGAAAGCTGATTCATGCGGATGGAGATGTCTATGATGGTGATTGGTTGGACGATGCTGCAAATGGTTTAGGAACCTATATTCATCTTAATGGAGCTAAATATTCAGGAGAAGTATATTGGTTAAATAAATGAAAAAGTGGTTGAATGATTATCAACATGGAAAGGGTACAGAGATTTGGCCTGATGGTGCTAGATATGAAGGTGATTATTATTATGGGAAAAAACATGGAACAGGAAAATTGAATTTTGCTGATGGCTCCTGTTATTAAGGTATAAAATTTTTGTACTTGAGGTGATTTTAGAGATAATGAAATTTAAGGATTTGGACAGTATTTATGGCCAGATAGTAGATTTTATGTTGGTTAATGGAGTAAAAATAAAATGCATGGATTTGGTGAAATAAAATGGGCGGACGGTAGAAGGTATAAAGGAGTAAAGATTTTGATTTAAATAGCAGCAATATAAAGAGGACAAGAAACATGGAAAAGGAACTTTTTATTGGGATGATGGGAAAAAATATATTGGAACTTGGGTGAAAGGTAAATAAAGTGGTGTAGGCATATATTATTAATCGGATAATTCTTTCAAAATAGGGGAATGGAACGATGGAAAAAGAATTAAGTGGTACAATTAGTCTGAAATCGAAGAATTACAAAGTTAAGGTATTCTTGATGATCTTAGAAATTAATGAACTATTTATATATATTGAAAAAATTACTTTTATTATTTAATACTGATATTTTTTATTATAATATATGAATCAAAAAATTGGTTTTTTTAAACTATAAATCTATTTGCTTTTCTTATTAGGATCTTTGCAATTTTCATCTATGAGTAAATCATAATAATCAGGTTTCTAGCTTTAGAGTGGTGATGCTGGCTTTACTTGCTAGGCTTAAGCAGTTTGAGGCCTTCTCAATTTATGTTTCTCCTACTGCTTTCCTTTCAGAGATTAACATAAACTCTTATTCTATTCTAAATCATCTATAAGTGTTTATAATTATTTAATTTTTTATTCTTCTTGATTTATTTTCTATTCTTAAGATTGAATTTTCGAAGTTTATTTTTATTCATCTGTTGGGTTCTCTGTAATTTTTGAATTGCTATCTATTTCTAATTTTATTTCAGCAAATCTATGACAGATAATTTCATATAATTTTTAGTTACAACATATTGGGTTCTTCTTAAGGTTTAAATTTTATAAATTTAAGGATTCTAAATGACCCAATTGATATTCATCAGTTAAAAGATTCCCTTCAAGATCTAAACTTGCAATTCTAGAATGAAATGCTAAGGGGCTCACATCATTTATACTATTAAATGAACAATTTAACTCTACTAAATTAGGCATACTTAGTATTCCTAAGATTAATTTGTTTTTTACCCGATAAATCCACTAAATTTGATTTTCTAATACTTAATATTTATAAAAATGTCAATTTTGTGCCTAATAGTCTCAAAGATTCAATATTAGAATTATCTAATGTTAGCTCTTATAGATTTGTCAAAAGTTCTCCCAACATATAGAGTGATCCTTCTTTGGCATTAAACCTAAACTCTATTTTAGTTATTGAATCGAATTAGCTCTAGAATAGATAATTTTCTTACTTCTTTCATTTTTGAAATATTTTAAATTGTCTCTATTTCTAATGAATCGTATAATTCATCCTTATTACTTTTTTAACTTTAATTTCCTATTATTTATTCTTTAGAAGATTCCAATAACTAGGATTCTATTTATGGTTCTTATTATTAGCTTGTTTATGCTAAATAAGCTCCATTTGATTGAGAAATTTTTCTTAATCTAGATGGTCTTTTAAATATTTGTGAATGTTAATCCTAACTTATTTATTAATTAACAGAAATCATCTCCTCATCCTATTATTATAACTGCTTATCACCTTAACCTTAAAAAATAAGAAGGGACCTTTTTTATTCATGGCTTTCAAATTATTAAAATTAAGATGACTCCTATCCCTTCTTAATCACTAAATGCTTTAGTGGTTTGGCTGAAATAATTCTGTTTGCTACTCTCTATTATTTAATTAAGTTAATCTAACTTTAATCCATCTTCTTATAAAACTAAACTATAGTTTGCTAGTCCTTAATTTGATTTTCATTCGATTCTTTGTAAAAATTGGATGTAGCTGTTGATAGTGCATCTAATTATTATTTAATTGAATTTTATTTCTTTTCTCGAATCTAATTCAATCTGTAACTTTTTTGATATTCTTAATTCGGAACTTCTTCCTTATTTTCTTAAATAAAATTTTCAACTTAATGCTTTTAAATAGTAGATTATAAAGCTTGTTCCTCTTCTTTCTCTAAATTATTTTTGTATTATTTCATTAAAATTTCTAATAATAGTATAAAGCCTTTAAATTATTATTTATATATTTGAAATTTTTTAATTTAAAGCTTCACTTGGATAAATTCTGGACATCAAAATTTTACATAAAATAATGTTATATATTGAAGAAAAGAAATGATTTTGAAACCTAAAACAAAGTTTTGTTTAATTATACAGCAAGATATAATTTTAAAATAGTATTTTCATATTTTTATGAATTATGAATATTTAAGTGATTCTGGAACTATTAATTCAATTAAAAAGATGTTAAATTTGTATATAAATTTCAATATTAATATGAATAGTTAAAAAATTTCAAATCAAGAAAACTAATTTAAGGGGGAAATTAATGATGAGGATAATAAAAATGAGTAGACGAACTAAGAAGATACAAATAACTCAGAAAATTATAAAAGAATAAGTGAATCTGAAAAATAGATGATAGAAGGAGAAGAAAATTAAATGCATGCAATTTAAAAATAATAAAATACAGATAATCATGAAGAAAATGAAGAAAATGTTATTAGCAATTCAGAACTATGTGATGAATCAAAAGATAATAATAAAAGAGAAAATATGAATTTAGAATAAAATAATTCATAAATTAATTAAGCGAATTGTAAAACTTAAGAAGAGGAAAATAGGAATACAAAATAATTGGAAGGAATGTTTAATGAAGAATAACATCAATAAAGAGAAAATGAGAAGAAAGGAAAAATTCAAGAATAAAATGAATAAGTAGAGTATAACGATGATAAATAAAAGGAATTTTAGGTTTTAAATGAATATAAGAAAAATGAAGAATTGAATGAATAAACAGAAAATTAAGATTAAAATTAAAATGAATAAAAGTAAAATGAAGAATTGAATGAATAAAACAGCAAAAACCTTAAAGATTAAAATTAAAATGAATAAAAGTAAAATGAAGAATCAAATGAACAAGTCGAAAATTAAGATTAACATTAAAATGAATAAAAGTAAAATGAAGAATTGAATGAATAAACAGAAAATTAAGATTAAAATTAAAATGAATAAAGGAATGATGAAGAATCAAATGAACAAGTCGAAAATTAAGATTAACATTAAAATGAATATAAGTAAAATGAAGAATCAAATGAACAAGTCGAAAATTAAGATTAACATTAAAATGAATAAAAGTAAAATGAAGAATCAAATGAACAAGTCGAAAATTAAGATTAAAATTAAAATGAATAAAAGTAAAATGAAGAATTGAAAGAATATACAGAAAATTAAGATTAACATTAAAATGAATAAAAGTAAAATGAAGAATTGAATGAATAAACAGAAAATTAAGATTAACATTAAAATGAATAAAAGTAAAATGAAGAATCAAATGAACAAGTTAGAAAATTAAGATTAAAATTAAAATGAATAAAAAGTAAAATGAAGAATTGAATGAATAAACAGAAAATTAAGATTAACATTAAAATGAATAAAGGAATGATGAAGAATCAAATGAACAAGTCGAAAATTAAGATTAACATTAAAATGAATAAAAGTAACATGAAGAATCAAATGAACAAGTAGAAAATTAAGATTAACATTAAAATGAATAAAAGTAAAATGAAGAATTGAAAGAATATACAGAAAATTAAGATTAACATTAAAATGAATAAAAGTAAAATGAAGAATTGAATGAATAAACAGAAAATTAAGATTAAAATTAAAATGAATTAAAGTAAAATGAAGAATCAAATGAACAAGTAGAAAATTAAGATTAACATTAAAATGAATAAAAGTAAAATGAAGAATTGAATGAATAAACAGAAAATTAAGATTAAAATTAAAATGAATAAAAGTAAAATGAAGAATTGAATGAATAAACAGAAAATTAAGATTAACATTAAAATGAATAAAAGTAAAATGAAGAATTGAATGAATAAACAGAAAATTAAGATTAAAATTAAAATGAATAAAGGAATGATGAAGAATCAAATGAACAAGTCGAAAATTAAGATTAACATTAAAATGAATAAAAGTAACATGAAGAATCGAATGAACAAGCAGAAAATTAAGATTAACATTAAAATGAATAAAAGTAAAATGAAGAATTGAATGAATAAACAGAAAATTAAGATTAAAATTAAAATGAATAAAAGTAAAATGAAGAATCGAATGAACAGGTCGAAAATTAAAATTAACATTAAAATGAATAAAAGTAAAATGAAGAATTGAATGAATAAACAGAAAATTAAGATTAACATTAAAATGAATAAAAGTAAAATGAAGAATCAAATGAACAAGTCGAAAATAAAGATTAACATTAAAATGAATAAAAGTAAAATGAAGAATTGAATGAATAAACAGAAAATTAAGATTAAAATTAAAATGAATTAAAGTAAAATGAAGAATCAAATGAACAAGTCGAAAATAAAGATTAACATTAAAATGAATAAAAGTAAAATGAAGAATTGAATGAATAAACAGAAAATTAAGATTAAAATTAAAATGAATAAAAGTAAAATGAAGAATCAAATGAACAAGTCGAAAATTAAGATTAACATTAAAATGAATAAAAGTAACATGAAGAATCAATTGAACAAGTCGAAAATTAAGATTAACATTAAAATGAATAAAAGTAACATGAAGAATCAAATGAACAAGTCGAAAATTAAGATTAACATTAAAATGAATAAAAGTAAAATGAAGAATTGAATGAATAAAAATAAATTTAAAATTAAAATTTTAATTTTAATGAATACAATTAAGTTTAAGAATCTTATGAATAACTAGAGAATTAATATGATCATTAAAGTGAATCCAAGTAAAATGAAAAATCAAATGAAATAGTAGAAATATAACATTAACAAATAAATGAAGATTAAAATGATTAAGTAATAAATTCAGAATTACAAAAAATTGAAAATTAAAATGTATTAGAAATTAATCAAGATTAACAATAACAAGCATAATCAAATGCACAATTTGAGTATTAAGATTAGCCTAGTTTCTAAATTGTAAGTAATGATTCCCCATAGATTTCAGCATTTAGTTAAAATTTAGAAAATACTTAATCTAATTTAATAGGAACTTTTTCTTAATATAATTAATCAAATATCGAATAAAATTTGAATGTTGAATAATTATTTTTCTTATTTCTTAATACACATGTTTAGGATTCAATTTTAAAAGAAAAAATTATTTAATAATATTCAGTTCTTCATTAAGAAAGGTAATATGAACATTAAAGTGCTCTTAAATCAAATAAAGAATAAATTTAATCTGAAACATTAATTCAATAAATTTAATATTTAGAATAAGAGTAAGTAAATAATAAACAACTTTAAGAAGAGATGGGAAATAAAATATAAAGTCTTGAAAAGTTTTTCAAAGAATAATTAGATGTAAAAGATGCCGAAATTTCGAATTTATAAACGGATTTATCTGATTTGAAATAAGAATTGGATATGAAGAAATAGGATATAAATGAATTAGAATAATTTATATCTGAAATGTCTCTTGAAATATTTGAGGAAAAATATTTAAATAGGGAAAGTATAGACAGTCCAAATTAATTGCTTACTGAAGTATTAAGAAAGTTCTAATAATTACTAAACTAGTATCAAACATCTTTGTATGATTTGATAAATAAATTTAATTTTGACTAATATGAAAGTGTGGAATAAAATAATTTGAGTAAAATATTATATGAGAAAATGCTAATTTAGCAAGAGTAAAGATTTAATTCAAAAATAGTTGAATAGGATAAATCAATTGATGAAATAAATATCATAATAAAAGAATTAGTTTAGCAAACTAAGACACTAAAAGATTAATTACAGAAAAATTGCTCATTATTAATCAAAGTCAGTTGTGAAATATTCAATGGTTTATAAAGTTTAAGCAAATCTAAAAATTAGATAGATAAAATTAAAGCAATAACTGAATCTGTAAAATCTGAAACTTCACTATTTTAAAATATTGTTCAAAAGTAATTTGACATTGAAGAATCTAATTTGGGTGATTAAAATAAGGTTTTACTTCTTGAATTATTTAAAGAATTAATTTAAAAATAGGAGCAAGCTGAAAAGTTTTTGAACAATTTTAAAAAATCAATGTCCTTGAGAATTTCATTAATTAAAGAAAGCGAATAAAAAGTCCTAAACTATATGGCTTAAACATAATAAAGTAATAATTTTTGATAAATCATATAAAATATAAGTCAACCATATTTTTAATTTTTTAATCTAAAATACTTTCCATTTAGTTGTTTAATATAATAAATTTAATTTCTAATTTACAAAGCTTTTAAGGAGAGCTCTTATTATTCAATAAAGGCTTTAGGTTTAATTTTAGGAAATTAATGCTCAACACATACAAGCAAATGACGATGATATTTTAGAATAACAGAAATTCAAATTTTAAAGGTTCCCTTAATTGATATATTCTATGATTATTGATTTTAAATCATTTATTGGATGAGGCAAATGAAGGATTTCTGGAATAATCTTTATTTTTATTACTTAAATTGAAAGATTTCCAAAATAGTATCTATGAAATTGTTAAGTTTGAAAATATTCAATCTATTCTTTAATATTAGAGAAACCTTTGTTGAATATAAATAAGGCTACCATAAGCATATGAAAGTTTATAATTAAAAAATGAAATTTTCATCAAGGTTATGTTTATAAATACAAGATAAGATAAATTAACATCGAGTTGATTCTTAATAATATTTAATAATTAAATATTTTGGCCGGCTCTACAATTCTTTGAATTTACCAAACAAAACAATGATAAAAATTATATCATTAGATTTGATAATAATAGAAGCTAATAATAATTTATGACTTTATCAAAACAAACTAATTAAAAATTAATCACAACAATGGAGATTGTAAAATTTATTAATAAACATAATATTTATAAAATGTAGTATGGTAAAAGAGGAAGTGATTTGACAAAATCCAAGATCGAGCTTCTGTTTTCTGAACAATTAGAAAAACAAATATTACCTACTGAATCCGTGGAATCGCTTGATAGCTTTCTACCCTAGTTCCATTGTTCTAATTAGGAGTAACTTGAAAGTGAACATAGAATAGTGCTATATTTAAGGTAACTGGGAGTATAATTTAAAACTGATCCAAGAAATAAAGAATTAGAATATTAGTATGAATCTAAAATCATCATAGCGAAAAGTCAAAGAAAAAAGGAATAGTTTTTTAAGAGTCTATAAGTGAATCGCCTTAATTAGGTCCGCAAAAAAATAATGAAATTTTTTAATGTAAACAAATGAACAATGGAGAGTTTACGCCTTGGTTAAATTAATTGATAGTGCGCAAAAAATAAAGTTTAGAATCATGATTTATTTAGTCTAATTCGCTTTTAATTTAGTAACTTAAAAATATTTTATATTGTGGAGCTATGATAATAATTTAATTTAATTTCAAGTTGAAATCAATCGAAGAATTTATTTAACTCTCTATATCCTCAAAATGTTTTTTTTATTATTTTTACTACTAAATTATTGGTTTCATTATAGTTGAAACCTATTGTTGAGGCTAGCTTATATTTTTAAATACTTCTTTTATAATTACTACTCGTTTTATTCAAGTAGTCTATAGTATAAATTCGTAAATGATTATTATTGGTTAATTTAAAGTCCATATAATATTTTGAGTTGATTGAGCAATTTTAATCTGTCAAAAAATAACTAAAACAAACACTATCATTAGTTCTGATCCTATTACTATTATTTATAAAAGAATTATCATTCTTTAATGATTTTCAAAATTCATCTAAGTCAAAAAAAATCTAGTTTCTTTGATTTACACATCTTGATAATTAAAGTTTGGTTAAAATTGGTATCATTAAATTAAAAATTAAGTTTTTCATTTGATAGAGCAACTTAATCGAAATATAATTAAAAATTTATTAAAAAAAAAGTTTGCAAATCAAAATACTTTTATTAAATATATAAAAAATGATGATAAGAGACCAATGTTTTATGTTATCATATCATTTTTAATATTATTATTGAAATGTAAATTCTAACAAAAAACAAAAGAATATTCATTACTTATTAACAAGGTTTTATTAAGCTATGGCCTAATTTTATTATGCATGCCTAAATAGGATGCTTAATATAAATTAAGAATGGTGTAATTACTATTTCTTTATATTAAAAGAAGAACTAAAAATGTAATAAGAAAGGCCAGAAAAAATATTGTAGATTTATCATATACAAAATAATAAATAATTAAGAAATAATGGAACAATAAGTAAATCATGATAATATAAGAATTTTATATTAATTGAAATTTCTTGAGAGATTTGTTTCATCATCATATGATTTTATAGTTAAATTGGCTTCTTTTAATCTAATGAGGTTTAAAAATCGTCCTTAAGAATCAATTAAAAAAGGTAGTCAACATTATATTGATTATTTCAGATAATCAAATAATTGAATTAGTATTAAAATAATAATGAATTCTAAGATAAAATAATTCTCATACTCATAACTAAATACTTTTGATATTTCTAAATAATTGATCTATAATAGTAAGGAAAGTAGTAAAATTATTATTAATGATTTAAAAGAAAAAGATAGTAGATTAAAGGATACTTCAAATAAGTTTGACAACTTAAATCAAAGTAGCTAACATATTTCACTATCCCAAAGCTTTAAAATGAATAAATTACCTTGAGCTAGTAAACATGTTTGTTAATTTAATTTAATATAAATGTAATTAATTATTTAATAAAAGCAATACTTAATACTTATTAGTATGAAATATTGATGACCTATCAGATGTTATCAAATGTTTATAAAATAATCAATAATTGAACCAAAATAATTTAATGAATAATAAACAATAAGAATTATTCAAATTATTGAATAATGCGAATTTTATCATTTGTGCATCCATGGCATTGATAGCCCCTTTTTTTCCTCCGTTTGCTTTTGAATAAGGGTTATCAAAAACATTAGTAGGCATAATTGTTGCATTGCATCCATTGGGGGGAATTTTCGGGTCAATCAAAATTGGAGAAGTGCTTAACGATAAGAATAGATAAATAATGTTGACAGGCTCAATGATTGTTTAAGCTATATGCTTATTTCTTTTCATCCTAATTTATTTAATAAAAACTTATTGGTATATAACTATAATTTCATTGGTCTCAAGAGTTGTAAATGGCATAGTAAATTATAATAAATATATAGGCGTATTCAGTTTTCATTACATCTTTTTATTCTTATATTCCATTTTTATTCCCGGAAGAACATGAGCAAAAAATAGCTTTGGCTGAGGCAGCTTCTGCACTCGGATATATGCTTGGACCAATGATAGGGTCCCTTTTATATTCAATAGGAGGTTTCACTTTCCCCTTTATTACCTTCATCATTTTTTCTATATTGTGTGGTTATTATATTCACAATTATGAATTTGAAATTAAGAAAAAAGAATGCGAGATAGAGATGATAGAGATAAATCTTCATTCATAACATTCCGAGCCCTAAATGGAATAGCCTTTACAGTATTTGGAGGTTCTCCAACAATATGATGTTTATATCAATGCTTTAATGTGTGTAATGGTGACAACTTCAATAACCATCAATTTCCCATTAATGGCTTAATATATGCAGGATCACTACCAAATATAGGAGTCCACAGTTGGGTTTTATATGGGATTATAACCTATGTGCTATACCGTAGCTACAATTTTGATAACAAAAATTCAGAATCCAAATAAACCATATTATATGGTTGCCTTTCAACTCTTAAATGGATTAGCTCTTTTTTTTTATGGTCCTGATCCTGCATTTACTGGAATTGATAGAAATTTATTAATTTGTTGCATCAGCTTAGCTGTTACAGGAGTTGCATAATCATTTCCGTAAAAATTATTCTATATTCTTAGTTTAATTTACAGTTTACCTTAATTAAATGAATCCTTGGTAGAATTATATCCAAATTCAGTGAAACAATGTAATAATTTTGCATCAGCAATATTCTCTGCTTCTATTTCGTTAGGAGAATTCTCAGGTCCTTTTATTGGGGGGTTTTTATCCAATTTTTGTGATCTAGACAGAATTGCTTCTATTACAGGTTTGCTAGCACTCGCTATGTGTATCTCATACATCCCATTTTTATAAAAGCATATGAAAAAATGAATTATGGATTTATGTTACAGTTTTTATGAATATCAATTTTTTATCATCCGTTTTGAATATTAAATAATTCTTATATAATATGAGCGAGGAAGAAGGCGAAAGATTACTTAAAGACTAGGGGAGTATGGAAAAATAAGGATATGCCAATTAAAAGAATGGAGATTAAAATAAGAATAAAACATTTGATGATTAATCAGGCCCATCTAAATTTGATGCAATAGTCATACTGATTTTAGTATTTATGGTTGGATTATCAGGATTTGGGTTGTTGAAGCATTATAATGGTAAGCTTGCTTTGTTAATTGATTTAGTTATAATTCCATCTTAACCTATTGATAATGATGTACGTGGAGACTAATTAAACATTCACTAAAAAGATTCGGGTGTATAACAAGTTTTAAATAAAATTAATGATGGATTATAAAATGTAAGTGATAACAAAGCACCAAAAGAGGATGAACTTGCAATAGATAGTGTTTTGGATAGTTATATCTCAAAAATAGAATAATATACAGATGTTCAGACTGATTGGGTGGATGATGATGATTAAATCATTAAAAAAATAGAGGAGCAATTAGAGGATTAATAAAATGTTGTTTAGGATTTGGAAGAACTTATAATATCATAAGAATCAGAAATCTAAATACTAAAACCTGTATTTTCCAAAAACATTTATACTTATAAGGAACTATAGAATGGAATAAAAGTTTTGTTTATTTAAACAACAACAGAAGGTATACATCTGACAATTACATTAAATATTGGAAAGCAGAATGATCCATAAGACAAGCCTGGGTTGACCGAACTGCTCTTTAGATGTCTATAAACCAATTTTTATATCGAAATCTATAATCAATACACTACTCTAACAGCTTAGCTAAGTTTATTTGAAGAAGTAAACACAAAATTATAAGAATTGTACAACATATTAACAAAACCGTAATTTATCGATATTGAGAAGAATGCTAAGGATTTATTTGATGATTTGCTGCATGATTCAAAATCTGGGGATTTGGAATATGTGAGCGATTTCTTAAGTTAATAAACAGAATTAAAAGAACTCAAAATATTAGAGGTTGATTAAGAATAACTATACCAATAATATATATAGCATGTTTCAGCTGATACTCTAAGCCTAATTTTTAAAACCTAAGATGAATATGAATCTATATTAGATAAACTATTTTAATCGGATATAACAAAATTAAAAAATTTGCATAAATTTTAACAGCCGATCTTCTAGAATAGACATCCAATAGGTAGACATGTCTTAAAATTCAAAAGTGATACAGAAGTATTGACAATCCTATCACTAAGTGATTAATTTAGTTGTTAAAGATTCTTAGCATACCTTTTACCAAAGCCATTTTATGGTGCAATGTGGTAGAATCATTTACTAATAACACTAGATATCGAATTAGGAAATATTTTAATCTCCATAAATAAATTGATCTAATTTTTAGATTATCTAAAGCATGCTGATGAAACTTAACTTCAACATTTATATTCTTAGATGTTAGCAACAGAGGAATTATTATTCAATACAAAATATGAAGAGAACCTTGTTTAGATTGGGTACAACCTATTTTCTGATCCGATTTATGTATTGAGAGGGTAAGAAAGTGAACCAATCTTTGATAGAAACTAATTCAATCAATATTTATCTAATTTGGCAAATAATTTTGTTGTTTTGGTTGGAAGTGAGAATTTCCAATACAATTAAACATATGAATCACAAAAGGATGATTCAATATTTATATTAGACGCTGTTATAAATAAAATCCATTAAGGCTTTACTTATGATTTAAAGCCATTAGTGAAATTATTTGAACTGAACAATTAATATTAATTTTCATTACCATCTATAAGCCCATTTTTACCTGAAAATTTGGCTATAATATCAGTATGTGAACCTGTATATGAATTACAAGGATTTGGATTTTAACAAGTAGATGATATTAGTCTAACAGTAAAAGATGGGAAATTTGATGGGTCAAGAGAACCAAAGTTTGAAACAGTAGAGTTTGTTTGCGAATACCCATTGCCAGACTTTTCAGTAAATTGTTAGGAGAAGGAGAAGTCTGCTTAAGTCTAATTAACACCCTTTTAGATTGCTAGTAATGTTTGGTGGAAACCTAGTAGATTGGGTGCAATGGTGTTTACTGGATTATTCATTGAAAAACCTGAATCTACATTAGCTTAAGGTAAAACGATGTTGAAGTTGTTGCAAAAATATTACTCAGAATTGGCTAAGAGACTATTTCAATAAGAATTCCTATTTGGATATGAGTTATCTTTCAAAGAGACAATCAATGGTCTGAATGTGTAGATGCTTAGTTATTCAGAAAAGCAATTAGAATTTTAGGATAAATTATTTGATTTGATGAGTATCGATGACGAATAGCTATTCTATTATGTAAAAGATTTATTGAATAAAGATATCAAAAGATTCCATGATTAGAAATTGTCACTTTTGACCTAACAATATTATTTACCTAAGATAATGTTGAGACCAATTAATACTCCATAAGAAATATTGAATGTATTGGATGAAGTGGATTATCAAAAGTTTTTGGAATTCTAGGGATCGCTCCTGTCCAGTAAAATAGAAATTTTACACGTTGGAAATATACTGCCAAATGATAGTTTATTTGAAGACTCATAAGAAACCTATTTGACTAGGACATTAAATTTAAAGGGATAAAATTTAAAGTATATAGTTCAAAGGGAATCGAATAGCGATATGACTTCATCAGTGCTCAATTATTACTAAACAGGATTGAAAAATATAGAAACCACTTCTAAGTTGTATTTCTATGCAGATTTCTTATAATCTTATTCAAACAACTATTTTAAAATGGGTCAATAAGTCTTAATTAAGAGAAAACCATTAGGATGTGCAGATGGTTTGTAGGTATACATGTAAGGAGTGTTGCCATCGGAGGGGAATGAAGAGATAGAGAAGTTTTTAAATTAAGCTAATTTGCATCTGAGCAATTTGCAAGATGAGGACATTTTGGAGTAGAAATTATATACTATAAATAAATTATACAATGAGATTAAATTTAAAACTTTGTAGGAGGAATCTCAGTTTATTTGGGATAAGATTGTGAATAAGAATTACGCATTCACTGAGATTTAGGATGTGATCAGATATTTAGATGATGCATTCCCATAGAAACTTAGAGAATGTGCCAATTTGGTTATGCAAGGGAAAATGAGTGTTCAAGTGTTTGCTGTAGATTAATCAATTGAAAACACTGAGGGGATTTAGAGTTTAGAATAGTTAATTGATCAAGATGTTTATGAATGTTTTTTTACATTGTGATTTTTGTTCTAATATAATTAAATATGTTATTAAAAACTAAAGGTGATGTTGATGATAACAATTTAGATCGAATGAATGAGTAAATATTCTAGAATTTATGAGAGTGATGAAACTACAAATCTAGTGGTTCCACAATTTCCAGAGTTCAAGCATCCTGGATAAGGGAAACAAGTTCTAATGAGACCTGCAAGTAAATAATTCTTGAACTCGCCATCAAAGTTGGAAGACTCATTATCAGGAAGCACAAAGATCACCTAGGTGAATGTAAGTATTGTTCACTATTAAGAGTGCCGGACATGCCTATGATTACATCGTTAATCGCTTTCTCCAGACCATCAAAAAACATCTAACTTCACCTCAAAGGTATAAGCACTTATCTATACAAGATCTGAAGTGGAGGGACAAATTATTCGAACCTTGATTTCACAGCAAACCAAATTATAATACATGCTTCATATTGATTGGGCTAAATATTATACTAGTTATTTGTAACACATAAATACAAAGGTACCAGGACCTATAAATAACTAACCTTTCTTTGCTGACTAATGTTCTACAGAAGCAATTTACAAGCCAAATTTAAAATAAGACGTGGATTTTGTCTTGCTTAATCGAAATACTTGGGTGTTCATTCATTGTTTATATGGTGGAGGACCTGAAGTCTCAGTTTAAGATTATAGCAAAGGAGAGGGATTTGAGAATTCAACTCATAAACCTACTTTATCGAGAGTGAGTTCACTGTAGTCAGGATTGGTAGATACTGTTTCATATATGAGTATCACTCTGCCTTTCCAAAAATCTCAATTTGAATTGCCTCCTATTGGATTTTATAACGAATCTAATTACTGCTTTATGCATGCAGCTATATAAACTCTGTTGTCAGTTGAATAAATAAATTGTTGGATGATGAATGAAGGGAAGAATATAGCCAATCAATAATCAGACAAGTACCGATGGTTAAATGCTTATTTAGAAATAATCACAATTGCAGTTAACAAAAAGGCAGGAGCCTTTATTAAAATTTAGTTATTAAAGTAATTGATAAAAAGTAAATTTGACCCCCGTCAATAACATGATTCCCAAGAATTCTTAAGATACTTCATAGAGTAGTTGACTGTAGAAATCTAAGGGTAATTCAAGTATGATTAGCCAATCACAGAGATTGTCTTTCAGGGATAGATGATGTCCCTGATCAAATGCGATTAATGCAACCAATAATCCACTAAATTTGAATCATTTTTGGATTTATCTTTGCCAATGAATAAGTTGCAAACCTTAGAAAAGTGTTTAAAGTTATTTTTTGCTTAAGAGATCCTTAGTGATCACTATTAATGTGAAAACTGCTATAATGAAACCAGGGCAGTTAAAAAATATGTAATTGGTACACCTCCTCTGTATTTGATGATACATTTAAAGAGATTTCAGGTATATCCCAATAGGATTAAGTTGAATGGACATGTGAGATTCCCAATCAGTCTTGATGTTTAAGAGTAAACTACAATTCTAAAATAATGATAGATTTTGTTCCATAAAAGCCAAATATAAATTAAGATCGATCATTGTTCATTAAGGAACACCTGAAAGAGGCCATTATGTTACATTTTCATCGAGACAAGATCAGGTAAAGAATAATTAGTATTTAATAGTGGTATTATTTTGATGATCACAAAATATATTTGGTTACAGAACAAGATGTTTTGTAGCAATAGGCATATGTATTGATATATGAAAAAGTTGAAGAATATCTTATTGACATGTAATGACTATATTATTAAACTATATTGATTTTCCAAATGTTCTATTTGCTTTTAATAATTAAAGTACAAATGTTTCAAGGAATCAACAATTTTGTGAATTCTTTTGCTACTCCAAAAGTATAGGATTTCTATTCGAAAGGATGGCTAACACCAGAATAGTTTGTCGAGGCTGGAGATCAATTAACTATGACTGGATGGCAATGGAAGAAAGCTCAAGTAAAAAAAGGTGTAGATCCTCCCCATCCAGAAAAGATGTATCTCATAGCCAATGCGACATCTTAAACACGTATCAAAGAGTTTTTGTCCTTTGATTTCTAAAACAACCAAGGACAAGACGGTTTTCTGTGTGTGGATATGAGTAAAAAGCAATAGTAAGCTTTGAATGAACAAGAGACTCGAGTCTATACAATCTCTATCACATATGACCGTAAATATCATTGTCCAAGATTATGGCTGTAAGGAGTGGCATTAAACTCTGGGTTACCTTTAAAACATTAAGAAATTTACGAAGACATCATGAGCGTCTATTAGAATGAAACAGTAACAGTAGAGGAACATCCCTATCTTCATTATTAATAAGTAACAATACATCCATGCAATCATTCAACAACAATGAAGGCTTTCCTAGACAAAGCAAAATAAAATGGAGCAGAGATTAAGCCAATGCAGGCATTGTTCATCTTCTTGAAATTTATGCAATCAGTAATGCCCACAGTAGTATATGACACAACAATTGATATATGTTTAGGTGTTGATTGATAATATAATAATTATAATTTCACATCAAACAGCCTCCATCTTTGCTTTCAGACACTCTGCAATTTTGGAGACAAATAACATCCCTTAAAAATAATTCATTATCTATTATCACACATGGTCCTAAAAATTAAACCTCACCTTCAATTCTACACCAATATCCTATAATTGTATTGTAGCAGATTATTGAATTAGAAATAAATGAGAAATTCTATAATTTACAATGAAAATTACCTTGACTTCAACACCATCCAATAGAATTGAATTCTTTATACGAACTCCCTCCCCAATGTCACAACCAGCACCTATAACTACATTACTGCCTAATTTGGCAGTGGGATGAATTTTAGCACTCTTATGAATCAATACTCCCTCTCCATTAATTTCAAACTCAGGATTTTTGAATAAGAAAGGATTTTACCTATAATATTGGAGCAGCAGTCTATTTGCATTTAGAAGGTCAGTTGTTGATTTAATTGATTGCCAGAATCCTGTATGTTCATATACAAAAACTCGATCCCTTTCTGTCAATTTTAAGACATCATTCTCTAATGACAAGTAAGACTTATCCAAATCTGTGCTTCTTTTTATATACTTAACAAATGGTTAATCTTAAAGTTCTTCACTTAAATTGGCTTCTTTTTTTGCCTTAACATTCAAGATTGTTGTTTAGAATGATTAATTAAAGAGGTATACTCCACAATTTACCAAATTTGAAATATATTATTCTGGCTTCTCTGCATGATGTATTAATTAATCTGTATTAGGATCCTTAATCAAACATCCATAACGAGTCGATTCTTCTTTGGATACTCTAACCGTCATTATACTGCAAATACCAGATTTACTAATTTTGATATCCAATATAAATTACTTCTTATGATATTCATAGAATTTCTAGGCTTACAAATCACAACAAATATCTGAATGCACTACCAAAAGATCTTAGAGTTAATTTGTGTAAAATACCCTCAACTTCTTCAAATAATACATCTAAATTTTATGCTAATCCACCTGCTGTTCCCATTTCTCTCTATTCTTAGACGTAATATATATGTTTGCCATACAATTTTTAGTATTGCTCTTAAAATTGTTAGAAACACTTCTTATCATAATAACCCATAAGAACAAAATCCTTCAAATTTGGCATTTTATGAATTGAATTCAAAAGATGACCAATTATTTCAATCCCGCTAACTGGAAATAATGGAGATGCTTATTCATATGCTCCGTAACTTGCTTTTCTACTTGGACCACCTAACAAGATTACCGCCCTGATCATTTATTTTATTTAGATAAAAAAGTATATTTTTTAGTTATTTATTTTCAAAGAATCCAAATTGATTGTCAAATTAAAATGGATTGTTTAAAATTTAGAAAGGAAAAATTGTATCAACAGACACTCCTCAATACTAATGAAACTAGATTCAGTGATAAAGAACTAAATGTGCTTAGAAAAAGGTATATTGTTTATACATTAATTTATTTAGATTCATCTAAATGACTAATGGTTGTAAAAACATCAATTAGGAATAATTTAAATCAAATTTAGATGTATTGGGATTGGAGTCAATATCCTGTTTGGGAGATGCCTTATTTTAAGCGATGGATATCAATTTAGATGGCCACATTGAATTTGAAGAATTTGTAGCCTACTTTGATAAAATAACATACGGAACCTAAGAAGAAAAGGCAGAAATATCTTTTCGTATCATCGATCAAAGGAGAAACGGTTACATCACCTATAAGGACTTCAGTTTTTGTATGTAATAGTTAATAAAGTCATATACTATTATGAAAGGGACAGATTTGACAGATGATATTCTTGATCATATGGAAAAAAGATAGTAGCAAATATTCAATTTAATAGACATAAATAAAGATTAAAAAATTTCATTATAAGAATATATAATAGCCTTAACGAGAAATCCGTAGGTTTTGGATATTTTTGAATTTTTGAGAAAAGGAGTAACTCAAACAATAAAAGAGAGTTAACACAAGAGAGATTAGAAGATGCTTAACTAGTTTGATTAACTAAGGGCCCAGACTGCCCTCATACTAAACTCTGTTCATGGGTAATAAGATAGATCTCTCCATTTATCAAAGCATTTATCTTAAAATTCAAAATATGGAGTAGATGTTTTATTTGACGAAGCTGAAATCTCAGAAAGTGTATCAGAGATAGATGAGATGAGTATGATTGATTAAATGTCACATGATTAATTAAAGCTTAAATTTAAAGAAATGTACTCATAACTGTAAAAATTACATTAAGATACTGAAAACTCTTTGAACAAAATGGAGAGTTTATATCATGAAAAATTAGAGTGTGACGAGATCTAAGAATAAATCCTTATCAAATAAGTGTCCATAAACAATAATAAATACAAAAAGTCTTCTGTATAAATTGGCAATGAAATATGGGACTTAGTTATAAATATGATGGTAGGTATACAAATGGCAGTAAAATCTTCGAATGCTGTAGTTGAAACCTTTATTTCAACTGCGGATTTTGATATAAAATAATGTTTTGAACTAATTTCTCATTAAAATAAAGATAAATGCAAATTCTATGATTATGCACCTAAGGTCTTTAACTAAATCAGAAGACTATAGATGATCGATAATGACAATTATCTAAATAGTATTGGCCCTGAAAATCTTTTATTTAGTTTTATGTAAGGTGATCTTAGCACCTTAACTGAGTTAACTTCAACTGGGAAAAGTGGAAGTTTCTTCTATTTTTCATAAGACGGATTGTACACGATAAAAACAATATCTGAGAAAGAGTTTTTATTATTCAGAAAAATACTAAGCAATTACTTCTACTATTTGAAAAATTGCCCAAATTCTCTTATAATTAAGCTCTATGGTTTACATAAAATAAGCATAAATGGCAGAAAGATCTTCTTCATTGTAATGGGAAACGTATTTAAGACCGAATTTTAAATCCACAAAAAGTATGATCTCAAAGGTAGTACATATAAAAGAACTACTCAATAAAATCTTGATCCAGATGTAGCTCGTAAAGATTTGGATTTTATGGCTAACAATGAAATAATCTCAATCGATCCAAAAAAACAATAAGAACTTTTAGAATAAATAGAAAAAGATTCAGAATTTTTATCGGATAATAATCTATTAGATTACAGTTTATTAATAGGAATTCATATTATAGAGGACAAAAAGGACATTTAGATGATTGCTAATGCTAATGACATAAAAATTATAAAGTCTAACGATTAAACTAAAATCTTCTTTTTCGGCATAATAGATATACTAACAGAATTTGAGTAATTAATTTTAATACTATTTTTAGTACTTCAAAGTAAATGGAATCATTCTTTAAAAAAATCTTTTAAGGCCCATAAATTTCAGCTATTCCTCCTAAAGATTATTCTTAAAGATTCAAAAACTTCATGAGTTAAATATTAACTCAACAGAATTTTTATTGATTTTTTGATAAAAAAAATATAATTATATCATAAATTTAGTCAAAGTTACATGATTTGAATTAATGTAACTGATCAATATATTGTATTCTATCCAAGATAATATTTCAAAGCTGTAATTACATTAATATGTAGTATTCAATTAATAAAATTATTTATAGTGTATTTGATATTAAATTTGATGAATTTAGGCGGTTGTAAGAAGATTGTATATTAAATCTTGAGTTTCACAAATAGATTATGAGATATCTGTAGAAATTTAAAACAATTTTTATGATTATAAGTGAATCATTTTTATTTTTTATCCCAGCACCTTAAGGCTGTTAAAATATTCTAGAATATGCTAGGGTCTTTTTTATCTGGTTGAGCTTTTAATACTTTGGGTGACTAATTGGAATAACATATTTACATCTGAAACTTGTAAACTTACTTATTATTGTTAAGTTTATTACAATTAATAGATCAATTTCGACTTTTCTTCATCATCCTGCATGAGATTAATTATTTCGTCAGCCATTTTAGGATTTTTTTTCAGTTACTGACCGGCCATGATTGTTAGAAATTAATGAACCAATGGGATTCCAGATTCTAATGTTCTATGTATTAAAGTTGAAAAATACTACAATATCCTCTTTAACACCATTATTAAATTGCCACTGCTCCAATTTGAATATCCTTTGTAACAATAAATAATAATAATCTTTGATGAAGCCATTCATACAATTCATCTTCATCCATAAATTCCAAATCAGGTTTTGGAGGTTTACTTAAATCAGGAAAAAAACTAAAAATATATAAACACTCTCTAACTTATTCAAAAATTGCTATATTTCTTTATTCATATTAATAATAATTTAATAAAAATTGATCTCTAAATTATAAACTCAAATCACTAAACTTTATATACATATATATTACTATTCAATCATTCCTTATTAAATCTTAATTTCTATTTTAGAACACTTATTTAACATTTAGTTCATCATTCTTAAAGCAATTATTATTAACTACTGGAGATTCTTAAATATTGGCTAGCGCTTAAATATCTTTTTCGATTTCTTTGGATCCCTTATCATTTTAAGTAAAATAGTGATCATCTTGTTAAGATACAAAGTTCTCGTTTATTGGTAATAAGGTTGTGCATTCAATTCTTAACTATTATGGGCTTTCAAAGTCAGATGAAGTATTAATGGATTTGACTTCAATAAATGTTTCATCAAACTTAGGTTCAAATTGATGATACTCCATCTTTACCCTCTTTCTAATTTCATCTTCTTCCAAAAAATCATTTTTATTATTCTTTAATCCTGTTTTTTATAATTAAAAAGTTGATCCCCTCTCTTTAAATTGTTTGGATTTGTCACTTTTCTTCAAATAAACTTATTTTAAATCTAAAGTTGAAGGGATTGATTTAGATGATAATTTTAGCTTAGGATTAGACCCATTACCCTAATGATTTTAAATTTTTGGTAACATTAGAAATGAAGCCACAAAAAAGCCAACTCCTATTCCTAACAAAAATTTGGCATCAATAATTATTTACATAAAACTCTTAAATTATTAAATATATAATATTATATACAATTCCTAATTTAGACATCTCATCTCTTTCAAGAATTAGGATATATTATTCTTAGGTCTTGGATTAGATTTCTTATAATCAATGTAGGAATACACTTTAAAAATTTATAACAATATTTTCAAACTTTTTGTAATTCCTATTTTGAATACAACCGATTTCTATTAGATCCACTTCTAACCAATTCTACAAGCATTCATTCAATATATAAGTGTAATAAATACCAATATTGAAGAAGTTTAGAATATTATATTTTATTCAATTTTGAATGAATTCTGATAATCGAATTTGCTTTAGATATCAATCCACTTAAGCAGAAATGTATAACGCTTCAAGAAAATATCCTCTATTTTTACTCTGGTGAAATTTCAAACAAAAATATATATCCAATGATCCATTCAGAAATTGCCTTTTTTCTTAAAAATAAGTCCTTCTAATGACCAATATCCTTCCTCTTCTCATTAGTGAATAGAATAAACCAAAATTAAATATATTATAACTTTATAGCAATGTATAAAACATATACATAGATTCTTCATGATGCATATTTTCTTGTCCATTCTCTTGCTGTTGCCTCATAGCGTTATTTATCAGTTTTATAAATATTTGCAATTTCTGGCACCAAGGGATCATCTGGGTTTGGATCTGTCAACAAAGAGGAAATACTTAACAACACTAATTATATGATTACTAGTTTACCTTTACTAATTGTTAGGGCTGGGGACCATTGATCTTTCAATATATCTAAGCAGATGGCTCCATTTTGATTGATATTTGGATGATAGATACGAGTAACAAAGTTGATTTTTGGTGGCTTGAATGGATAGTCTGTGGGAAAGTGAATATTGAGTGAAAATAGACCACCTTAATATGGAGAGCCTTCAGGTCCCATAATAGTAGCCTACCAGTGGAATTAATCTTTATCATCAATTGGACCAGCTGAACAATTTGAAGGGGGGTCCTTAGAAAGATCAGCTAATTCTTTTTGAATTCTTTTAAGAGCCATTTTTAATTTGTATTTATATATTAAATCAATTAATGAATTCTCATATAAATATATCATTTATACATTATATTTTTCCCTTTCTACCTTACCGATAAAAACTGATTCTAAATTTCAGGGGGATATCTAATAATTAAAGGATAATGAATTATTAAAATCTAAAATTCTTATTTCTTGTTTTAACAAAATATTCAGAATGTGAAAATATATCTTTTTTAATTGATAGAATGCTATAAAATTCTATTTGAAATTAGAATCAAAGTCCCTTGTTAAATTTGAAAAATGTAGATATTATTGAAAGATGATAATGGAATTTTATTTATAAATGAATTATTTTTTCAAATGTTTTTGAGTTTATTATTTCACTTTTAGCGTACTTACTTTTTATATAATAAAAGAAATAGAAAACATATGTCAAAGTTATCTTAGGTTGTTGTTGACTTTTGACTTATTTTAATCAAATATAATATCAATTTCAAATTTATTTAATTTTCAAGTTTAAATCCCTGAAAGATCTTAGAATGAAGATCAAAAAAGGAAAGATTTGATACAATATTGCCTTTAATAAGGACTTTATTAATTTTGCAATGTTATTTTAAGAAAGATGTGATATTCCTTTAGTAATAGTATGATGTAGAATAAAAGTAGTATGTTGTTTTGATGATATTTTAATAAATAGCATCTCGACGGTATTAAATTTTATTCTAATAATATCCTTTATCGTTGAATTTATATAAATAAGTCAGATACATTTTTATAATCAACTTGCTCTATACATTTATAAAAACAAAATAGAAAGGTTTAATATAGATATTTTAATTAAAAAAAATTTGAGTAAAAGGAATCAATAAATTTTCAGATTAACAATTTTAGATTAAAAACATAATGTATTTATTGTATAATAGTAGAATGGCCAGCTCTATAAAAAAATTTTAATTAATTCTGGAATAAAATA
Source organism: Paramecium tetraurelia (assembly GCF_000165425.1). Classification (NCBI taxonomy): domain Eukaryota; phylum Ciliophora; class Oligohymenophorea; order Peniculida; family Parameciidae; genus Paramecium; species Paramecium tetraurelia. Next base: position 190,476 of record NW_001799066.1, read on the forward strand.
TACTTATAATTAAATTTAATGTACTAATGCATAGTATTTCCTTCTGATTATACGCCATTTAAATAAGAATTGATATTAACAGGATGTGTGGTGGCTTATGAATTGCTGACCTATCCTATTGATTTTATAGGAAATAGAAGTATTTAGAGGGAAACATATTTATCAAAATCCTTAATTTAGGAGTCATCTTTAATATACTCTGAAGTAAATCATTTCCTTATTTTTTACGATTGTTGGTTCAAAGTGTAGTCTATATTATGGATTAAAAAGCAGAATTGATTTATCACTAAGTAAGATTGTATTACGATACTATATCTTTAATTATTTATACTTCAAATATGCGTTTAAGAATTACATCTCACCAAGATTCAAAGATGAGGACGAGAACAAAGGATTTGATATTACTCCAGAAAATTCAACTGTTTATCCTTTATTGAGATATGCAAAGATGACAGATCCATTAGTATTACTAATAGCAGCAACATCTAATTTGATTGGAATGATTGCATCTCATCCTATTAGCATTTTAAAAGTGAGACTGCAAAATGAAATACTAAAATAGCATGAGTATTGTTAATGTTAAATTATTAGAACCAAGAATTATTCATAGAAGATGACTGAAATGAGTAGATCATGTGGTAATTAGATGTGGATTAAAACCACTTTTGGTTCTCGCTTTTTATATACATACTTATAATTTATAGCAGAAATGGGTCTATTTTAGTTTTGTTTAAATAAATTAGGATATGAATTTCTGAATGTCTTTAGGCCCAATTAATATTTCAATGGCAACATAATAACTGTAGGATTCTCTGTGATAGGATCTTCCTTGATTTCAACATTATTATTGCAACCGATTTATATATACTAATAAAGGTCTGCTTATTAAGTCATTACTAAACAGCCCAAAAAATCCATCAAATCTTTTTATGTTCAAGTATATATGTATATTATTAAACAGCTTTATTAAAAAGAGAAAGCACAAGGGTTCTTAAAAGGATATATACATAATGCCTTGAGAAGTATAAGTAGGAATGGGATAGCAGTTGGTACATTATGGGGTCTTGCAACAAAAGCTAACAAGGAAAGATTTAGACCTTCAGAGGATTGACTTGAAATATTTATGTTTGATTAAGAAAATGAAATATAGAATAAATTTACACTTCGTAAATTAAGAAATGAAGAAATCGATTATACAATTTATTAAAAATAATGTTCAACAACAGCCTCCATTCTTTTCTTATTATTAAGTCTAACTTGTTGTTACGAGTTAAGCTTTTGGCTATTCTCTTGGCTAAACTACATCGTTCTTCTTTTTGATTCCGATAGATCCTATCTTAATTCCATAAACCTAAAAATGATCATTTTCGAGTACTTCTTAAGTAGGATCAATTTCTCCACTATCAATTTTCTTTAATACTTAATTAGCCATTGTTTCAAAGACATTATCTACATTTTCACCTGTCTTGGCTGATGTTTCAAAGTATGCGAATCCCTATTTTTGTGCATATTTTCTAGCCTCTTCAGTTTAGACTTCTCTTCTACAGCATAATTTAATGTTGTCTATACCTGTCTTCTAAGTCAATCTTATTGCCCACTATAACCATTTCAATTTTATCACAAGCATATCCTTAAATTTCTTGATACCATTTTTGTAAATCCTCAAAAGATTGTCTACTTGTAACATCAAATACAAGTATTCCACCGATTGATCTATATTAACAATTCATTCTATACCCTCTATAATATGATCGCGTGATTGATTTGAAGGATTCTTGTCCTGCCTAGATATTTTAGAAATAGTCATACAGTATCCCATATTTGTAACTTGATTTATTTGTCATTAATTTTTAGATTTCTTGATCCAAATTCTACACCAATTGTGGCATCATGCTCATTTCTGAATCTGGAATCTGTAAATTGCAACAGTAAACAACTTTTACCAACATCTAAACATACTTATGTTTATCTTACTTGTATCTCCTACTATGATGAACTTAAAGAGATAATTGTAAATGTTCATAAATAATTTATTTAATTGAATTTATTCAAAATAAACTTAACTAATTAATTCAAATCACAACCAATCCCAAATTATATCTATTATTATTATCAATCATTTTTTATAAATTTTATTTTAGAACATTCAACATGCTTGTTATGTGAATTGCTTTGCTCAAAATCACTCATATTAATGCAATTATTGTTTGATTACAATTAATCCATACTTGAATTTCAAAAAATTATTATTCAAAATGAGTTTTGCTATCTATATCTATTAATAAGTTCAATTTTAAATATTTTAATTTAAATCATTTTTTTAATTTTTATATGAGAGCAACTCAAGATAAATACGAACACGTCAGAGGTGAATAAGCATAAGCTCCAATCAACGAAATTAGAGTCGCTGCCAAAGGACTTGATGGCTCATACATCAAAAGAGCTATTGAATTGTTGGTTGGCACATAAGAGATCCCAAAATAAGACTCTGTTGTGATTAAAGGAATTGATAATGCCATTCCTAAGGTATTGGTTATTAGTGAAATTGTAAGAAGAAGAGTAGCTGGATTATCACAAGTATCTCATTCAATTCTATATAAGATTAATTAAATTGGAAATACTTAAATTGTGGACAAATATGTACCAACTGAAGAAGGATTAGTTGAAGTCAATATTACTAAATAATTGTCTATTTTGACCGTTAAATTGACCACAAAGCCAACTGAAGAAGAAAAAAAGTCTGTTGGATATTAAGAACCACTCCCTGAATCTGAAGTTGTTCCATAAAAATAAAGATAATGTAATTAATAAATTTAATAATTTAGAAGGAGAAAAAAGAGAAAGAAACACAAGATAAAATAGAGGTGCTCCAAGAGGTGAAAACAGAGGTCAAGATAGAAGAGATAATAGAGACAATAGAGATAACAGAGACAACAGAGATAACAGAGACAACAGAGACAGAAGAGATAACAGAGACAACAGAGACAATAGAGAAAATAGAGAAAGAAGAGACAATAGAGACAATAGAGACAATAGAGATAACAGAGACAACAGAGATAGAAGAGACAATAGAGAAAACAGAGACAACAGAGAACAAAGAGACAATAGAGAAAACAGAGATAACAGAGAACACAGAGACAACAGAGATAACAGAGATAATAGAGACAGAAGGGATAACAGAGATAACAGAGACAACAATAGATAAAACAATACAAGAAATACCAATGCAAGAGAATAAGAAAAGAAATAATGAGATATAAAAAATCTGTTTAAGAAATACAATAAAATTTTAAAATATTCCCAAATTTATTTAATTAGATAATTTTATTTAATATTCTATGCAGAATGATCTAAATTCATCTTTGATTTCAGCCCAGAATAAATAAACAATAATGGTCATTGGATTGCAACAAGCTGGAAAGACCACGCTTGTTTAGAAATTTAAGGCTATAAATAAAAAGCTATTCTAAGAATCAAAGATTTCAGATTACGAGATTGAATTAATTGATACGCCAACCTACGATTCTTTCTTTACGTTGTTACCTTTTAGGGATCCAAAAGTTACAGGATATATCATTATATTTTGTGATTAAAATACAGACATTTTGAAATCTATCAAGTAAATTAGGAAAAAGCTATTTACAAATAATGGCTAGCATAAAAGGACTATAATAATTTTGAATGAATATATAAAAGATAATGGGTCTTCTCAAATTCAAGAGGAAATTATGAATATCAAATATTGGTGTAAACAATAGGATATTATATTTTGCTAATTAGATGTAAGCAGAGCATCACCTAAAGAAATACGTAAAAAATTAATACTTAAATAGTCCGTGTATTTGAAAGGATGTACATGAAAAGAATACGAACTACTTTGAAATAGAAAATATTTATCATTCTGTAGTTTGCAATTGCAATGTATGTTTTTCTATTTGCAATTTGGCTGTCTATTAAGGATCCATCTTTAATTGTATTATCCAATAATTTTTGTTTTAGATAAGTAATATTTCATTGGAGATCTACTGCTTAGCATTGCTATGCTTAGGAATTTCACATATTTTCATTCCATATTTTTGTATTATCTTAATAGTATTTTTAGTGAGAAAAGGAATAAAGGATTCAAATACTTAATGCATTAATAGAGTAAACAACATTTAGTTAGTAAGTCCAAAATTTTCAGTTGTATAGTTACTGTTATCTCAGTAATAACCCTGATTATTGCCTCCACGTTCTTCACGCTGCTATCCTGCCTAATAATGTCTATACTTTTCACGTTTAATTCAGTTCTTTGCATATTTTTTACATTTTATTTATGAAAAGTTATTGTTGTTAAGATCAGAAAATGATTATTTATACAATCATGTTAAACTTGAATTAATATGATAAATAAACTATATTTCCAAGATTGTTCATGGGTTTTTAATTCCTTAAGGATATAAGATATAATTTCAATTAATTGTCCTCATCTCAAATATTATATCATTTCTTCTCTCAAAAATTGTTCAGTTTTACTAATCAAATCTTTCTAAAACATGTAAAAAAGCAAAAACTTTCAGGTAAATTGTTAGAGTATTCTGAGAGTATAGTAATAGAAACAAATGTATTTAAAATTGATTTAATTAATTAAATTAGTGATATTGAATACACATAAATCAAATAGGCTTTCAAATGCAATTTACTGTTTATTTGTTCTCAGAAATGAATATGATATGATTAAATAAAAAAGCAACTTAAATTTATAAAAACCACCAAGCTTCTTAATATTTTTATCAGCATATTCTTGAATGAAAAAAATATGATTCAAGATAGGAAATGCTAAGTTCTTCACAATTTTTAATATGAATTTGATGATTATGTTTTAATATTAAATCATTAATAGAAGAAAATAAGTTTAGAATTCCTAATCTGTTGATGAAAAAAAATAAATAATATATAAAATAAAAATAAATGATACGCTACTTATGTGTTATTAAAATATCATGTAATAATTTATTAAAATAATTTAATTAATTAAGAACATCACCATTCTCAGTTTATGTTTAAGAATGAAATTCTTTAGAATGTAATATTAGAAAATAATTTTAAAAAATTAGAACATATTTCTTATAATGTCACTCTAAGAAAATTGTAGCATATGCTTCGAGGATTTTGAAGATCCTGTTAAATTACCTTGTAATCATATTTTCTGTCGAGATTGTATCGTGGTTGCTCTTGAAGTATAGTATTTTAATAAAATCTAAGCAAAGACAGAGTTGTCCAATATGCAGACGACTATGTTGTAACTATATTAACTCGCCATTTCTTTCCATCACTCAACCTGAGGAAAGTTTGCATGAGCAGGAGGGGGATCCTTGCTTCATTTACAGAATAACTATCCATCACAACGCTTAAGCTCAATTTAATTTCTTTGAAAAAAGGTAATGAAGTATACGAATAATTTTAGATATGTTGAAATGATAACAGAAGCTTTAAAAAAAAACTTGACTTTTATAATTGATCCTCAATACAATGACTGTTGCATGAGAGTTAAACTAATTGAATGTGTACCAGTTCATCAGCATTCAATTTACGTCTGCACAGTATAGAATATCCAACGTCTAAAAATAGTTGGATTTTCTGAAAGAAATATAAAGGATTCTGATTCTGTAAATTTTATAAATAATATTTAGAAACTAAAATATGCAACTACACAATCAATAATTGACAATTTCGATTAAGAAACTTTAATTCTCTACTAGAAATTACATACATGCATTGAAGAAATAATCCAAATATTGTCTTTGAATGAAAACGCAAAGAGCCAACTGCTAGCACTAGCTGGCAAAAAGGAGGAAACCTCACCAGAAAAAATATCGAAACATTCATTAGAAATGTTATAAACTATATAGATGTGTGAAAATGGACTTTTAAAATGGTATTACAGTACCGACATTAATGGAAGATTGGGGGTGATTCTCAAACATTACGAATCCTATCTGAATTATTGTTAGAACTAATGATTATCATATTTTATATATTTTTTATTTTCAAACGTTCATTTTATTTTAATTTATATGTAGGCTCGTATTCAACAGCTATCTAAACATATTCCAGACAAGCGAATTCACAACTATGCTTTTTCCACACAAGCCGTCATTGGAAGAGGCTCCTATGGAGTAGTCTATATCGGTAGAAATATAGATTCAGGGTATTCCATTATGTAATTTCTATTTTAGGTAAATTGTTGCCATTAAAGCAATCGCCTTCTAACAATATTCCTCAGAGAATCAAACATTATTACAAAAAGAAATTGATATAATGAAAGACTTGGACTGTCCCAATATAGTTAGACTTATCGATGTAATTACAACGGCTAATAATTGTTATATAATTTCGGAACTGTGTACCGGAGGAGACTTAAAAGAATACATGAAAAGATCAGTAAGAGTTTCATCTGATATCCTAGGGACCAATTGAGGAATCAGCTGCTACTAAAATATTGATATAAATATTGCGGGGGATTCTTTAATCATTTAAAAGAGGAATCATACATAGAGATCTTAAACCAGCCAACATCTTAGTGGCCAACAATAACATATTCAAGATAGCCGACTTTGGATTTGCCAAACGATTCGATAAATTAGATGAAGATTTGATGACATCCCTAGTTGGAACTCCCCTCTACATGTCTCCACAAGTATTACTTAGAAGATAATACACTTCCAAATGCGATGTATGGTCTATAGGCTTAATATTCTACGAAATGATAGAAGGCAAAACACCTTGGAATGTTAGAGACATTCTAGATTTAGTTAATAAACAGAGAAATTAAAAAATTGCTTTTTGTAATTTTATTCTTAATAATATTAGCAAAAAAAATTTCTAAATCAGCTTAATAATTCATCACTGGGTGTTTAGCTTACGAAGAAAATAATAGATTTGGGTGGGAATAAGTCTTTACTCATCCTTTATTTGAAAATGCATTTGAGAGACAACCAAAAAAGGAGACATAATAATAATCTTAACCTCAAACTTAAAATCCATAACCATAACCTTAAGTTTAATAATTATATTAATAAACATAATAGCCTGCATAAAATCATCCACAAAATTAAACTTAGTAAGTATCTTAAAATAAGAACACTTCAAAGTAGTAACAAGCTTCAATGCATTAACAATAAATTTAATAAGTTTTCTCTTAAACTTAACCCCTGTAATAGTTATAATAACAGATTCCAAACTAATAATAAAAGCCAATAATACAACCTACTTAACCATAACTACAATAATAGTTTGCAAATACTTCAAATTTAACTCCCCAAGAGGCTAAATAAAACAAGTCAATGCAAATAATCCCTAATGTAAGTCCTACAGATGATAAAATTAAACGAAATACAATATCTCCTCTGTAATTACACGTTGATAATCGATAAGTTTAGCTGATTAAAGGTAAGCATTATTTGAAAACTCATGCTTCCCCCCAAAATGATGAGGAAAACAAAAATAATATCTCCAACTAAAAAATATAAAATTGTCAAACACAGCCTAATACTTAGAAGAAAGATAGAACTGTGAGTGTAGTTCATCATAAAGTTGAATCTTAGCAGACTACTAGCAGATATAGTGACAATAAGTAATGCAGGGAAGATTAATTCAAATCTGAAAGAAATTATTGTCCTCCAAAGCATCTTTACTAAAATTCAGAGCCAAAGTTCCTATTTCATAGATAATCTTCTGAAAATGATGAATTCACTATCAACAGAATGCTTATTTAAAATTAGATAGAATTTTTGTTGTTTCTGAAAAAACTTAGAGAACAATTACTTGAGTTCTATGGCAACAATTCAATTTAAGCATCAACAGTTGAAAAATTATCCTTTATTCTTTTGAAAAATGTTATGATCAAAACTACAGATATAAAAACTAATCTTGTTGATAAATAAATCAATATATTAGATTTAAGAGATTTTGAACATTTTAGAATGACAGAATCTTTTCGAAATTTAGAAAAATGCATTTTAGAAATCCATTTTGAAACATTCAATCAATTCTAAGAAACGTTCTTGCATTTAAACGAAAATTTAAATTTAGTTATGTAGGATTCAGATTTCTTAGAAATATTTAATAACAATTTTGAGTATTCAATTCATTTTGTTAAATATGCTTACAATTTGACTGCCTAATTCATTAAATGTAAATTTTAATATTATTTTAAGCCTTTTTATATGACTAAGTACTTGAGTGCTCAAATGTGAAGATTGTAAATTTTACTTTTCTTTTGGGACAATTAGCCTAATATTTATAATAAATGTCATTCTCTCCAAATGATGTGAATAAACTCCTTAGTAATTGTCGTAGTTTCAAGGAGGATTTCAGATTAAAAAGAGTTGAATGTCTAAACTTAATGGAGAAACTAATAGTTAAATACAATTGATTTAAAAATAATCATGTTATCTATGTTTAAGTATCAATTTATATTATATTTACCCATTGTTATGTAAAACAATATATATCCATATTATTAAAAGAAAAAGGCAACTTTGAAAATAAAAATATTTTTATAACTTAATATTAAACATAATTGTGTATTATTATAATTCATCTAAAATCTTTATCAATTTGAAACATCACTTATTAAATCTTCCTATTAATACTTAATGAACTTGAATACTTATCAATCTCAGCGGCTTTGGCTGCGTCTTGATTCTTATACAACTATTGAACAGCTTTTTGTGCATTTGACAATAGAGTGATTGTGGTTAAATATTCCTTAGTTTTTTTTAATTTATTATCACTTTGTTTTGATTTTGAAATAGTTCTCTTATTTTCTTTCTAAGATTGCAGAACTTTATTGGAAGGGTCTAATAGGTTATATATCTCACTTATATTTTGTTTGATTAAATTATCTAGAGTCAAATGAGGTTTGCAGATTGGAATCTAATAATTATGATCTGAAGTGGAAAAGTAGACATCTGACTAATCATTTTTTTTTGGAGTTAATTTAATGTTGTTTGTAGCTTTTAAGAAATTATAATTTTATTACTATTAATTTATTCAATTAAATTATCTTGAAGTGCATGAACTGAATTATGAGTTAAATGTTTTTGTGTATCCGCAGGCATAAGAGGAGTTATTGACAAAGATTACCTATGTTCATGCCACATATTGATCAACTGAAGCACATTTTCATTAGATTTTTTTATTTGTTTAGCTTTTAAAATAATTATTCAATACTCCTCTCAGTCGATTTTGAGTTAGAATTCAGGTAGTATCTTTTGGAAGCGGATTGATTTCCTGCATAAACATCATTTATTTCAGTCTTAATCCTTTCAAATTAGTATGGTTTCATTTTTCAGAATTATTATAAAATTAAATTAAATACATTATAGAACAATTTATGGACTTAAATCTAATTATTATACTTGATTATTTCATAGAAAAAGAATTATCTATTATTTTATAGAAATTAATATATAAAATATAATAAATAATGAAAATAATTGTTATTCTACTTGATTATGAGAAATTTAATTATAATATATTTTGTATTTTTTTATTAACAAAATTCATTATTGTTATTTTTTACGATGTTGAGGACTGCCTACATTTGATTTACTTTACCTGGTTGGGGAGATTATTTTTGATCTTAAACTTCTAAACTATAATTTTAATTCATCCTTATTTGGAAGTTAATGTAAATGAGGACTGTTGCTTCCCTTGACAAAGAAGTTGTTATTTTAAGAAAAGGGAGTTTTTCTAGGGACTTTTGTGCTTTAATTAGAAAAGAGTTTAATTGCGAAATCCATGATTCCTTCATTTACACCATCATTTTATTGAGGTAGCTAATGATTTTGATTGCTTCTAGAGGTAAGTAAGCCTGATTTGGCTTGATCAATGTTACCCATCGAAACTTATCTAGATTTAACTCTAGTGGTCATTGATCCTTTATTTATAGGTGGCTACTATTGTTGGGGTTTTTGAGAATTGTGTTGATGTTAAGAAATGACGATCTTAACAGTTGGAGGCTTGTTAGATGTTGTAGTAAATTTTGGATAGCGAGAGATGAATGGTGCTTTTAGGTTTTAATTTGCTTTGATTTGCTTTTCAATGTGCATTTTAATTGTATTTGATGGCGTTTGACTCTTTGTTGGAAAGTGATTAATTCGAATCTGGTTTTTAGGTTCTAAAAAATCAATTGGATCTACTATCTCATTACAGTTTCCAATCTAAATTATAAGATCTTTAAGCAATGTCGAATTTGTAATTTTCGAATAATCAGCTTAGGTTGTCACTAATTTTAAATCCTTCAATAGATATTTCATATTTTCAACAGAGCAATCCTCCGATGAATCTTTCTACTTTGTTGGACTATGTTGTACATCATTATATACTCCCAATTCTTTTTTAATTTTACGATATTATATGTTTCTAATCTTTTCCATCCTACAATTAATTAAGGTCGAATGAAAGTTTCTTGGAATATTAATGTGATATTTGTAGTATTCAAGCAGAGATTAAATTCGAGTATCCGATTCTGAAGACTTATAAAATCTTGGGATAGAGAAATACCATATACCTTCTTAAGTATTCATTCTCTAAATCATATAAATTGTTATCATAATGTCGAATTCGCTATTTAGTTCTTTTGGTTTCTAAAATATCATTAATGTCTCTTTAGAAGTAAAAATTTTATGATTGTGCATATTTGCAATATAAGGCTTTTGTAAGAACAAGAGAGAATGAACCATCTTGTTTATATTTCAAGCAAAATAAACAAGCTGTCCCTGATTCTTGCTTCATAATAATTATTATGTTAAATTATATAATTTTATCAAGAAATATCTAATAAACAATCAAATTTACAATATTGATTATATTGTCTCAATGAAACCACACTTGTTGCCTAAAGATTTAAATGAATTTCTCTATTTTGAACAAAAATAATAAAATTAGTTTTTGATATATTTAAATGCATCATATTAATTAGAAACGAATAAGAACTCAGAAAGTAATTGATTTAATTAAAATTGAACAGTAGTGCTATATGCAAGACAGATTCTTATTAATAAATGTATTTATGATTCTATGTTCGATTATAGTAATCATGAAATATCAATTGAGAATTTAACTAAGATCTATTCAACTTCTTAATGTTGATATAAGGTTTTCATCAGTATTATTTAAGAATATATAGGTATTTTATTAATTGTATATATTATAAAAATTCTAATGGATTATATTTTATAAAATGGGAAGGTAATAGTAAATACTTATTAAAATTTGAAATGGAATTCAAAAAAGATCAGTGACAAATTTATCTCTCTAACTTAGGTAATCTGTTAAAGAGAATTCATCACCGCCCATCACTCCGTCGTTTTTAAATGAAATTTCAGTGAGTCCTCTTTGTTTTATTATTTTTCTATTTATTTTCTTCTCTTTTTCAATGCAATTAGGATAGTATGCTTGATAATAAATTCTTTCTTCAGCTTCCATTACCCCAATTAATTGCTGTTTTAAATTATTTTCTAATTCTGGTTTATTTAACTAATTATTGTATTTCTTTTACTTTTTAATAATTTGGTATTCTTTAAACTAGGGTTTTTAATTTCTGAAGCAACAGTTATTGTGGATGTTAGGCTGCAGTTGAATTTGTAATCAGTATAAAATAATTTTCTACATAATTTATTTATTTACTTGCCTAAATGTCATACTCAAATAAGAATTAGCCCATTTCAGAATTCCAAAAGAAGTGTTACAATGGTGTCTTTGATCTCTGCAGTAGAAATTGTTATATTTGCATTCTTTACATCCTCCACTAATTGTCATTTGCGAATCCTCTCTTAATTAACATATAAAAGCATTATCGATTTGTATCAAAAATTGTGAATCCTTTGAAAATTATTTACTTTTAGGACTAGGAGTCTTAGTATTGCTTTTCATCCAATAATTGATCTAAATCATTCGAACTTGAAAGTTCTTTATATAATTAAATTTATTAGAATAGACTGGGGACAGCATGCTTTGAATAGCAGGTTTAGTTTAAATAATATTCTTTTTCTGAAATTTTCTTTTCAACATCAAAAAAGGCTTATGATTCTAACTCTTCTTTGAAGAACTGTATATTAGATGTGATATACCTTATTATAATGTTCTTGGATGATTAAAATGGCGAAAATTTCATTTAATAGTTCAGCTAAATAAATATTCTCAACTTAATTTGAGGCTATCAGAATCAAAAACCTTTCTATAGATACTTTAATGAAAATACTTTAAAAGTCATCAAATTTCCCTCTTACTTTCCCATACGCAGAGGACATCTCTAAAACTTTATCCTCCAAAACATCTTAATCAATTAATTTTTTTCGAATTTCTTTCTGCAAATTAAACCACTCAGAGTCCAATTCAATGTCTCTTCGCATTTCAAAGAAAAATACTGATCTCTTTAAATCGAAAATAATGAATCCTCTAAATTATAGCATTTATTAATTAATTAAGATCAATAAAAAAGCTTTTATTACTTAAATCACACATCAGAATCATTTAATATTAATCTATTCGGAGACCATCTGAATATTTTAGCAACTATACAAATATAAATTTATTGAATTAATATTAACTTAATTAAATCATAATAAGGAATCAATAAATTAAATTATTAATAGAACTAGTTATTTAAGAGGATAAATTAATAATACTCTATCATAACAACATTATCTATAAATATTATTCAATTGGAATCTCTAGAAGCATTTATCCTAAGAACTAATCTTAAAAGCTATTTCCCTTTATTTTCACATCTTAGAGCTAGTTGCACAATAATTCATTTAAATATATAATTATATAAACCACTATTTTTTTTGTATTGTTTATTGCCAAAATAACATTAATATCATGTCTGATTCCTTTTATTGGTTCTTTATTATGCAAAATTAAATATAAAGAATTCATATATATAAAAAATCAAATTTATATGTACTGATGAATCAAAAGATCTCACAAGCTTGCTATCCAGGTCTCTATTGATACAGCTAGGGTGCTCTATTAATTATTAGAATACTATTACCCATTTGATTTTGTAGTACTTTCAACTCTAGGCTAATATTATTGATCACTTTGCTTGAAATCATATGGAGTGAAATTGTAAGTGGATGGTCGAAACTCTCCAGGTTTATAATCACCTGAGTTATCATACAAGTAGTTATAATCTTCGACACTCCCAATGTTATTTTTGTATGGAACTGATGATAAATAAGGATTAACGTAGTCATTCGAGGGAGATACATATGATTAGACTGGAAATGGATCATTGGTATCATTATATTTATCCCATTAACTGAAATCGTACTTCTTTTTAGGATCACTTGAAATCTGAGGAGCATAATAGGATTGATTATTAATAAAGTTGTAATCATACTCCTGTACTTGCACAGGCTACTATAAAACCCCATCATTTTAAATTGGCTTTGGAATTTACTATTAACTCTAGGGTTCAAAAGGGATGGTTGGTATATATTATGAAGATGGGTTTAACTATGTTGCTGGTACTTGTGAATACAAAGATGGGTTCTAAGGATTGTAAATATTATTATAAGGGTTAGGACCAGTATTGCTGAACCGACTAGATTGAGAAGTTTAATATTGTCTGCTATGTTTACTGACGTATTTGGGCTAATAATCAGGCTTATCATTCAATATGAGATCATCTATATTAGCTTATATTTCCTAATTTACTTTATCTTATTATTATGGTATCTGTTTGTATTCTAATTGTTAAGATCCCTTCATTGAATCAGACCCATAAAATGGATTGTTAAATGATGGTTTATTTGATATTTAATTTGGTTATTATTATTATTAATCTTAATTGGCATTGAAGGAATTGCCTCCGAATAATGGTTTATTAGTTTAACTGTTCTCTTGCAACAATTTTTCATTTTAAGGGTTAGTTAAATATGAATCATTAAGAACACTGTCATATTTTCTCTCATAAGGTATATAGGTGTCATCCAGTTATTTTTATCCTTGAGTTGCTTGTACTTATATTTTTTATTAAGAAGGTTATTTTTATCCACCGTTTGAAGTTTCTAATTATTTAGGTTGGCGAGGTTGGGATGCAACTTCTTCAAGATCTCTAGAACACTTAACACAAATACACTTTTTTTTCTTCTCTGGTGGAGGTGGTTATTCTGGTTATTAGGGTTATCCTGGTTATTAGGGTTATTAAGGTTATTAAGGTTATTAAGGTTGTTAGGGTTATTAGGATTATTAAGGTTATTGGGCAATAATAGGCTATTTTATAATATTAGGTTGTGATGCTTGATTATTTATAGGTGGAGGTGGAATTTCTAAAGGAGGAGCTTAATTAAGGTATTATAAATTGTTAGTTGGTTAAGAGAAAAATACTTAAGGCTCCTCTTCATATGTTGGTTGTTATTATTATTGAGGCAAATCGTAAAAGTAGTCATTTGGATCAGGTGGCCAATATGATTAGAGTACTTTCTAACCACCCAAAGAATACTCCAAATGGTTGGGATCAAATTGATTAGAAAGGATTCCTAATTCTTTGTCCTTCAAAAATCTTATCTTATTTAATGTAACTGGATCAATGTATTCTAATTTCAGATATTATATTACCTTCTATTTAGGACCATAATAGATTAATTGACAATGTAGTATTTAAGATATAGATACTTTCGCATGTGTTAGGAAAACATGTTTATAACACTTTAATTATCTAAAATATCTTATCTAATGGCATCTTATATGCGCTCTAATCTTTAGTTTAAATTACAGCAATCCAGTTCTCCACCTTACCTGGGTAGAACATATAGTCTTCTACTATTGCACACAGGATGACAGCTGCTCTTTCAAATAAAGCTAAATCATCTACTAATTTTGTTGAAATTACAATGCAAGGGATATGATTTCTTGTCCTGCCCTCTATATATATAGCTCCTTTATACTAGAATGGTTATTTATCATAATACATATAAGGCTTCGACATCGTTACTTAAATCTAGATAACCAGGTTAAAACAAAATGTTGCTTGTTTATGCCAATTGCTAACTTTATATAAATAAATACATCTAAAGAGGATTGGATATCAAATTTATTAGCATACAGATATCTTAATAATAAACTATCATAATGAATATTGGGATCATATAGTTCATTCCTTTGAAGAGCCTGAGCCAATGAACTTATTTGCATCCTTTCGAATTAATCATAATCTTAGATTTTGAAGATCTTTCTAATTGCATTTTAACCAGTCCCAGCCTTTATACTAGTTGCTAAACAGAATAGAAAAGCATTGCTTACGAGGTAGTATAATATCATCGGCTATTTGCTAAGGCAACCTGATATAATCAAATCGTTATTGAAACATTAGAATAAATAAATAAATCAAAAATTCCTTCTGCTCTTAATAAATTTGATTAGCAAAGACAATAAAAACACTAGTAGTAATATACATTCGTATAAGACAACAAAGGGGTAAAGGACTATTCCCCCAATAAAATAAACAAAAAAACTGATCAATAGCATTTGAATTCGTGACAGCCTAGAGTTTATTAATGTATGTACCTACCAACTGCTGCTAGGTTATCAGAACGATTAAATAAGTAATAGGATCCGGAAAACGGATGTAATATAAGCAGTAAAATACCCAAGGCGATCAAAAGTGGGGAGATTATGAATAATAAAACGAAGGGCAGTATTTAATATAACTTTGGATATTTCCATGGCATGGTATTAGTGTATTGCTTATTGGGACATCCAAAAAAGTAATTGTAATTATTATAATGTTTAGCTACAATATGCAATGTATAATATACATGTGTATTATCTCCTGCAAATCCAACAGAATTGATATTGACATCTCTTACATGTCATATGATTGCATCCACCTTCCTTTTGAACAATAATTTTGCATTTGGGACATCTTTAGATCTTTTCTTGTCTGCTGTCCAATACAAATATTTCGTCCATCAATTTATTACAACTACTAAATCCATGGGATTCATTTCCACAATCCTTACATATTTCCTAACCACATATACATCTATCGGTATCCAAGAGTACATATAAATCGCAGGATTTATTGGGACAATGTCTCATACTTGGGTTGTTTTCGCCCTTGTATTAGGTTCTGAATTTCTCAAATTTTGCAAGTTTTAATTTTTGTATTATTTAAACTACTTCTTCATAAGAGATGGTATATGAGCAGGAAGGACACCTAATATGCATCACTATTCCTTCGTCTATCTTTACATTTAAATACTATTCTAAACAATTTCTATATTCATTTAACATATAAACCTGCAGAATCTATGTTTGCATTCTAAATCAAAGTTATCTCCTTTGTACTCTTAACAGATTGGACATTAATTTAATTGCTAAGATTCATTTTCATACTCAATAGCTTATTGCATTAATTTATAATTATAATTAATGTATATTTAATACCAATTTGAGAAGCAAAGAAACCTAGACTTAAGTTTCGTCACTCTAACAATATCCAAGAGTTTGGAGTAAGTTATTCATGGCATCTAGATAATTATATGGGATTATTGGAATGGCTAAATTCCATTACTAGATAGTTGAAATTATTGGAAACAAAGCCAAAATAGAAATTGAAGAGGAGCTCTTATAAGAATTTTGGACAGCTATCTTATTGTGTTCAGAATACGGAAATGTTAAATATAAGTGTGTTTTAATATAGTGATCATTTGACACCTAATAATATCAATTTTTCTTATTTTTCTTCATGCTTTTTTACGGCTTCGTCATAATCCTTCTTCATTTTTTCGTTCTTCTCCTTCTCCTCTTGAATCTTTTATTTCAATTGTTTTATTTCTGAACTATTCTATTAATATAATGTTTTCTGATCCTTAATAATTTATGCCACCTTATTTTTTTTAGGTTCAATCACATTTTAATTCAGTATATCCAATTATTGCTTTTTTTGTTTTCGCATCTCTTGTCTCTCCTGTTATTTAAAATTGTTGACAGATTCCATCACTCCACTGCACCAATTAATTAAATATTGGATTTTCTCAGTTATAAACGATCTTTCATTGTCAAAACTACCGATATCATATGAATTGCTTACAATTTATCCATCTCTCTTAAAGTGTATACCGGATACAGCAGAGGTTCATCTAATTTGTCCGTTTACATTCTGGTCATTAAATTCATTTCCTCCTATGTTTCTCTGAATTAATCTAATCTAATCAAAAAGGGATTCTTTTCTTTTGTGATATTTTCTGTTGGAATCTCCTTAGTATTGTTTGGAATAGGTTAAGCTAAATTTTTGCATGCTTGCAAGGCTATTTGATATAAAGCTGATACTATTGTTTTTAAATTAGTTTACATCACCTCATTAATATCTTTAATATTCTTTTAAGTCTCAGGAAAACTCAAAGGAATGAAAAACCTGATCCAAAAATTTATAATGATCATCAAATTTTGAGTTGCAGGTTACATGTTTTTAAGACATCCTGAATATCCAAATTATAATCTATTTAGCTCGAACTTCGAATGATAGTTTTATTATAGGAATTCAAAATCTCGTGTTATTTTGCTAAGGTACTCTAGAGAGTTTTTCTTAAGGGAGTAATTAGAAACTGCTTGGAATACATCTGAAATATATTATTTTAAAGCATTCGAGTTTTAGATTAAGGCCTTAGGAGTCACTTTCTGTTCTGGAGTTGCGACTACTCTTAAATTAACCTTCATTTAAGCCATTTTCTACACCAAAGGATCACTTACAGTGGGTGAAAATCTCATCAATTCTGTTTTATATTCATTTTCCAATTAAGGAGTTTTATCTTTGGATATTTGGTTTTTAATCGGTCCGACTTTCATAAACTATTTTTTTTGGAACATTAAATAAGTAACCATGATAAAAATTCTTTTTATTTTATAGTTGCTGTTTTGTTTGATCAGATTCTTCAATCTCTATTCATCCTAAGTCAAATCATAATACGGTGGGATTGGAACTGGTTTAAGTCGTTGCTTTCTAGGTTTCTACACATACTCCACACTAGACTCGCTAGATTAACTTTCACTTTCCAGTACTCCGTTACTAATGTTCTTTATTTATTACTAATATAGATAGAGTCTAATTTAATACAAGTTCTTTGAGCATGTTTATTTAGTAATTTAGTTTCTTTACTTTCTTATTATCACTTTGCCTATTGGTTATAATCCTTGGTTATTCAAATGGGTAGATAGGTGGAGGTATATCGAATAACTTTGGTTATTTAAATGACATTTCGGTTTGCTCATTTAATTTATAAGGTTTTTTTCTCAATTTGATTAATTATTTTTCTAGTTTTTCTTATCTTGCCTGAAATTCATTTTATTTCTTAATCATTTCCTTCATGTATTCAAGAGTAGATTCTGAATTTCTGTTTGAATGTATTATTTATTATTGGGGCATATGGGCCTTACTATATTAATTTGATAAAGTGTACAATTTAATTCTATGCATAAGGTGCAGGAAAATACTGGAATTACTAAACTTGATTCACTAAAGTTTGTATATAGATATTTGTTACTATTTGGTAGTGGATATCCTGGTGGAATAGGATAGGGACTAAGATGATGATATTAGGGGTGCATAGGCACTAGTAATCTAGAAGTTTAAACATTTTCAGGTTTAGGAGATCTGTTTTAATTTATATAAGGAAGACTAGTTTATTTTTTAGCGATATTATTGACAAGTAGTAGATCCATTAATTCCATTTCCCTAGATTTTGGTCTATAATAAGTAGGAATATTGGATTAATTTACCTTAATGGAGGAACTTCTTAGGCCCAAGTTGCATAATCTTTTTTTGCTGTAAACTTGGCATTTTGTATTAGTTAACCAGGTTATTATGGAATAGCACCAATTTGTCCATTAAATTCTCCATGTGGATAATTTGGACTATACATTTTATAATATCGATTTTAATATTAATATTTGATTTTTTTAGTGTGTAAAATATTAGAAAATTAAAAATAGTCTTAATATGATTTAATATTTAAATAAGCTCAACGAAGTGATAGGATTTAGCTTTAGTAATTTGATTATGCTTCAAAACCTATAGATAGTTGTCCATTGCAAATGTTCTGAGAAGTATTGTCCACATTTATAAATTACTGGAGCCCGTTAATAAAATATTAACGTTGCTCAGATTGTCTGACTTTGATTTATCTTCTCTTATAAGACGAAATCAACTGAATGGAATATTTCACTATATCTATTATTATATTAGAACCTAGTATAATTGTGAACAATCCAATGTGAACCCAACCTAAGATATTGATTATTTCATCATCTAAATTCAAGCAGTAAGGGAAAAAGGATGTGATTATTGATAAAAAGGTGATTTCTCGTATTATTAGTCTACGTAATTCAATTTTCTGAGTCACAGGTTTTACAACAATCACATAAGAACAAAAGGTAATGCATAAAATTATTAATGAAATTGATTGAATAACAGCTGAATTAAATAAAAAGCAAATAATTGCCATGTAAATGGACACTTTGATCATTGAGAATGGGATAAAGAATCTCGACCAATAATCTGGTTTAATATTCTCATAAAAAATAGAATATTGATTAACATTTTCTGAGTTGTATTATTTTCGTAAGACAACAACAGACTTGAATAGGAAGATATGAGGTATGATCATACAAATTAAAGCGTTAAAAGAGTTGAATGTTTCAAATAGACTTTCAACTTCGAATTTAAATTAATATTCTGGAAATTAACTATATGCACTATACATTAGTTAATATTGTGATGAAATGAATACTTTGATTAATCCTGAGTAGATGAAGTGATTAGAAGATTTAAGAGCAAATTATTAGATAGAGTTAAATATTTTATTGAAGAATTTAAGATAATTTAATTTTTGTATTTTCAGTAATTTTTAACACAAGGATTAAGTTTATCTAATAAAAAGATTAGCTAATAAGTAACAAAATATGGATAAAAACATCGTCAAGTAGAAACTTTTAGCATTTACTAGAAAAAAGGCATTATTTAATTCAGTATGCTGTTTCTCCACATTCTTTGATTTAATAAATGGTGCTTTGCCAACGTTTAGTTTTTGAAAGAGAGAATCTATATTCAATTTATCATATAAAGGTTAAAAAGAGACTACTTTAAACACTTTCAAATATTCATCTAAATGTGATGGAAATGGAACACTCAGGTATCTAACATATGAAAGTTATTGGAGGAGTGTTAACATATTAAAAAATAAGTCTAAATTTCCTATTAATACAGATACCGAGGAGGATCCAATGAAGATATATATCATAATTTCGTTAAAAGCAATAGTGCTATTTAATCTTGAGTATTATTCTAGAGACAATATTAAGGGTGTACCTAAACTAATAGTATCCATTAGTTTAGTAAGTTCATATTTTTCTGAATTAACTAGAATAGAAGTGATAAATTGAATGGAAACTTGTGGATATTCAACTTTCTCTAATATAGTTATTTGGAAATTGTATTCTACAAATTAAAGTGAGAGAGAGGCTTCGAGAATAGGCTGGATTAACAACTGAAAATCAACATCCTTAGTAACATTGACTTTGATGAAATCTTCGAATCTAAGGTATTATTTGAGTTAAACTTATTAGTTAAATTTCAATCTAATAATTTATTAGGAATCCCTCTTTTAAGATAAATTTTATAAGATGATTTTAGGATGTGAGATCATTTTGCATTCACTTATTTTAGTAAATTATGATTACACGCATTCCCAATCCTCTTCAACTTAACAGACAGAATTACACCCATCACCATCATCAGTATTTCCATCATCACATTATTCTAATGATTCCACTAATAAACCATTACCACAAACTGATCTGCATTATGTGTTGTACTCTTCCCAACCAAATGCACATTTATTACAGACACCAAAATTACAATCTAAGCAATCTTAATGACATTGAAATCTGCATTCATAACATCCATCATTTGGGATAGTATTCATATCATCACACTCTTCCTACCCCACTTTTAATCCATCACCGCATATTTCTAAGCATTATGCATTTTGACTTAATTCAAACCCTTAATTACAGTCTAAACAGTTGTGTTTAATGCATGAATTACATCCATATTAACATTAGATTCTGCACTTATAACATCCATCATAGGGTAGTATATTACCATCATCACAAAATTCTTCGTTTCCTACTACACCATCCCCACAAATAGAAGAACATGATAAATAGATGCATTTTTTATTGGACTCATCCCACACACATAACTCATTATTCTAATCATAAATACAAGCTTCTGATGATGAAATTGACTAGCATGTTGTAATGATTACACAGCCTCCTCCAATCTTATTTGTACACTACTCTAAGTAATCTTAACATTGTTGATGAGTCTTCAATGATCTTGAGGCTACACTACAAGTTTTATCAGCACAACGATTCTCATCATCCAACCAAATACAATCTTAATAATTAATTGAAAAAGTGCAGCCAGCCATATTAGCATCTGAACAGAGTCTTCTCTCTACACATTAAAAGCCATCGGTTGTACACTTATGATTTTTCAAAGCTAACGAACAAGGAACATCTAAATCGTATTTGTAATCATCGCACAATGATATTTTGCATTGTTTTGTTTAACAGTTGTGATTAAATTATTCACATTCAATCAATTATTTTATTAATTAATTAGCCTTGTGACATAGATGCTCTTTACAATCAAGATTAATTTGATCCCAAAAACATGCTACTTCAGAATTATTGGCTTGGTTTGGAGTCAAACATTAGAATTTATTATATTGAGAACAATTATCCAATTTGTTGATACATCCAGATCGATCTTCATTGATTGTGCATACTACACCAAACTACTCTTAGCATTGCTACAACGTGTAAATACCCTTTGGAGCTGCCTTACAATTATCCAAAATACAATTATTTTTGATCCAACTGCATTTTTGTTTATTGGAATCCAAATAGCACTATTCTTTTTTTTAATATAGATCACACCGACCCAAATCCATACAACTATGTGTGGTATGGAAGTTTAAAGTGCAATCTGATGATAACTATTAACACTCAGTATGAGTAGTTAAAGTCTCTTCTATAAGTGAACAAGAGAGATCTATACATTTGCCTAATGAAGAGCTCCAATAACATTGCTCTTTTTTAAAATTTATTTTGCAATTCTCTATGATTTTATAATCTGAACAATTCGGGGCTAGAAATTAACAACCAGATGTAAAATTCTTGCTTTAACAATAACCATAAAAATCACTACAAGTTTAATCTTAATATGTAGTAGTGTCTGAACAATGTTTGATTAGAACACATTTATTTGAAGGTTCGTCTAGAATACATTATTTTTGGCTACTTTAGCAACCTGAATATGAAATATCAGTCATTAATGGACAATATGACTCTAACGTCTCACAACTTGAGGTGATACTATTAAAAAAACAATTAAATTGTCTATTTTAACAAATAGTTTCAGTTAAATTTGCCTCAAAATGATTACAAGGGACGGCAGAGCAGCTTGATACAGTCCCCACAGTAGCCCATTAGCATTTTTCAGTAACGGAATGTTAATTACATTATGCTTGGTCCGTAATTAAAGAGCATGTGCGTAATTTTATGTCGCAGGTGTGATAATAATTTCCCAAATCATCAGATGTGGTAATTGATGTACAAATTAGAGAATGAGCAACGCATACGGAGTTCTAACTATTTAGGGCAGTACAGGGTTTTTTTATACAAGTAGCAGGATTAGTAGAAATATCCCATTAACAAACATATATCTTTTAATTATGTTTACATTCATCGAGAGTAATATAATCGGAACAATTATCTTCACTAAAACAAGCTTATCCTAATTTAAGTGTGCAATTAGGATTCCATGCTTAACATTCTTCATGAGATGTAAAGTCAATTTTTCTTGGAGCATCTCTGCATAAAGTAGAAGCTGCATTATCACTTTAGCATAAATTAGGCGGTTTGAAAATACAAGAGTGCAACCAATTTTTGCAAAATACATTCGAAGTAGCATTGCTGGCATTTTCACATGTACGATTTTAACATTATTTGGTTGTAATATCCCAATAACATAATCCTTACTCTGAACCAATTAAACATTAAACTTTGTCACTTAGACCCTAACAATTTTAGTGTTATTGAATGCATCCTCCATTCTCCTTAGGGATGCACTTAATATCATGATATTAAACCCATTGTTGGCATTATGCTATTGTTTGAAAAGTTGAAGGAGCATTATTGCAATTTCGAAATTCACACTAATTCCCTTGAGAATTCCAAAAACAAGGTATTCCTTATATTGTATTTACACATTATATTTGATATTTAAAATACGTGCAATCGAAATCTTTGGTTATACATCCATTTCGATATGGAACTCCATTTATTTTCCCCGCATTTATTGTACATCTAACATTCCAGTTTTCGCATTCTTCATGAGTTCCAAAATAAACAGAAGCAGATTCACATATCTTATGGATACACCCAGGTAACTAGATACATTTATTAAAAGAATAATCAAAGTTGCATTGTATTTCCTCTAAATGAGAACATTCCTTATTAATACATGTTTTATTGTAAACACTAAACGTGCAAATTGATAACCTATTCTCACAATCTAATATTGACTAATAAAATGGAAATTATAAATTCTGGCAAATTTCTTCTAAACATTATCCATTCTCGATCATGCATTTTCTATTCAATTTATCCTTTACACAACTCTTAAGATTTAAGATCTTTGAACAATCATCAACATTCTCAATACAACCATTCCCTAACCCTCCTATACATGCATAATCATCTAGCCAACCTATGCAATCCGTATGACTGTATAACAGAGGGGCATCAGAACATTATTTAATTTTACAAACATTTTATTTATCTTACCAAAAACAATATTTCCCTTAGAGTTGCTTAACAGAACTACACGAGTCTTCTGTTTCTAATTCATCACATTACTAAGGAGTTTCTTAACATCCTCCCCTCACTTTAGGAACACAAACGATATCACTATTTTGAAATACCGAACATTCAATCATGGTATTGATAAAACTTGGAGCACTCTGGCAATTCTTTTTTAAGCATTATCCCTTATAAAATATACATTTTTTCCCTTTTGAATCCTCAACACATGAATAGGAATTATCATATTATTCGCATTCTAATTTCTTAATACATCTATATCCATTTGTTGTGCAATCAGGATCAATCTTTTAGCATTCCTCAAAATTTGAAGATTATCGGTTTATACAAATATTCTCTAAGCATTTTTACAAATTGCCATCCCAAAAGCATTCAGCTTAATATAAATTAAAATAACATTGTTCTTTGTTTGTATATTAATTGCATAATTATTTAGAAATCTCACACCCCCCATTTAATGAAATTGTACATTTCTCCATCTATTTTCTACAATCCCTGTCCAATTTTAAGTGAACAGGAAGTTCATTACATTCCTATACATCTTCACAAAAATACTAACCATCTCTCCTCACCCATTTACAATATTTCTCCATTGAATTAAGTTTTTAACAAGCTATCTATGTTAAATAATCAGAACATAATCCCTTTTACATACATTTATTGCCATCAGAAATACATTACAATGAAGCTTGATCACATCTTTCTTACATAAAATTCTCACACCTCACAAATTCTATACATTTTCCCAAATAGAATGCACATCTTTTCTCTTGTATACAATCATCCTCTGCAAATTGAGCACAGTGAGAAGTGATTAGATTCTGATTTAAAAAATCAGAGGCTTATAAACATCTTTCTTCACTTTAATTCCAAAAGCATTTCGTAGAATTCTCACAAGATTCCCTGTGAATTATGTGAACACATTCACATAAAAAGGAGATTGCTTGTAAAATTGTGACTTAAGCTAAACAGCATAACAATATAGTGAGAGTCATTTTTATTATAAAGATTTGATTTTATTTAAGGTTTAAACTTATATTTCTTCTAAAAATTTAATACTATATATAATGATAAACACTAAACTATGAATTCCATAGACATATTTATAACCAAATAGGGCCCAATGACCTACTAGGGTTAAACTTAAAAATGAAATAAATAGCCAATGTTTATAGAGAAAGGGTTCGAATTTTTAAACGTTTAAATTATGAATATTCATTTTGTTAAGTTAAATTGAAAGAAAATATTTATTTTAAATTTTAGGTTTTAAAATAAATTAATTAAATTTTATAATAATAATATTATATTTAATTACATCATTTAAACATCAGAACTACTTTAAATTTAAAAGATAGAGGTCATTAAAAGACATAGTATGTCTATCACCTCCAAAGAGAACCATTTAATCATCGATTATTGCAACTGCATGTCCATCACGAGCACATGGTTTTTTCCCATATATCGTATTTTAGCCATTACTTAAAGGAAGAAGAAATCTACATATTAAACATTAAATAGTACTTTGATACAATCTATTATCCAAATTCAGTTAATGCACCTTTTGTTAATTTTAGATCCTGTTTTGGATTTCCTATTAGAATTATTGAAGTTTTTAATTTTTCAGTGACATTGCAATCATCTTAAAACACTGCTCTTTTATTCATTTCAACTTCAAAGAGTTTTAACATAGCTGCTTTCTTCTTAAGTTTCTATAATTGTATTCTTTCCTAAACATAATTAATAGTTGTATTAATAGATGAACTATTGTTCTAATAATCACAGCTCTGTTAGCCATTCTAATTATTATAAAAACAAGAATGCTAAGATTAAGAAGAGGATCTGACTTTCTTCGGTGATGTACAGGGAGATCTCCTTAGACTTAAAGGTCTTAAAAGGGATGGCAACTTGATGGATCTCCTTTTATTGTGGGTGTTTCGATTGGATTTGGTGGGTGAGGGAACTTCTAAATCTTTTCTTCTAGAAGTATCTTTATTAATCATTTTCCATTCTAATAGATTTATTTGAAATTTATATAAATCATCCAATTCCCATGTTACGTCATGAATGCCTCCAAAAAGTATCAATTCATCTTAATAACCTTTTAGTGAATGTCCAGATCGACTCATTGGAATATCAAACAAATTGTTAACAGGAATGAAATGCCACTCCTATTTTGAGAAATCAAATTGCCACAAATCATTGTAACGCAAATCTCCATTCTTACCTCCAAACATATAGAGAATCTAATTATGAATGGCTATGGAACTGCCATCTCTTGGAGAAGGTTGTTTTCCCTTAGATTTATTTAATTTAACCCACTTGTTTAGTGTGAAACTAAACGAATATAAATCATTGGAATGTTTAAATGTATCTGCAGTGTAAAAGCCTCCAAATATAATTAACTGATCATTATAAATAGTTGCACAATAGTTATCTAATGGTTAGGGGTAAGAATCATTTATGCTCAATTTCGTCCACAATCCTAGATTGACGTCATGAACAAATATTTCATTTGTAGTAATAGAATCACCTGTTTGTCCACCAAATAAGTAGAGACTATCCTTGAAAGCACAAAATGTATGGCGACAACGAGGACCTGGCTCATAATCACATTTGATGTTCTGCCAATAAAAGTATTCTGCTCCCAAATTCAATTTATAAAAGTCCTTCAAAATTCCATCAACACTCTAATACCCTCCGTATAAGTACAGGCTAAGTAAGTAAAAAACAATTACTGGTTTTGATGAATCGTAATTGCACAGTTCGAACGAGGAGTAAGGTTCTTCCCTTTTATTTTGCATTCCTGCCATTTAGGGTCTAGTTAGCCTTATATAGCTTTTGTCACCAATGGGAGATATTTGTATTGAGTTTCTTAAGTTTGTGAGTCAGTGGGACTTACTGAGCCGAGAATAAAAGTGTCCTCTTTCTTTTATTATTATGATCTGTTTGAATACATGGCCTTTTGTTTGAACAATATTTTGCTAAAATTAAATTTATTGATTAGATGTTTTGGATTGGATTCCAAATAATTGCACAGTTTATAAATTCAATACGATTAAACACTAAAGATGATTAAAATGTATAATAAAATAATACATTTGATAATAAATAAAGAAGAAAAATAAATTGTTATATTAAATTTATTTTATGATATCTCTTTATTATATTCTAAACTTTCTCTTAATTAGCATATATCCAATTTCTAGGATTTTTAGACTGTTCAATTTCTTTATTTTGGATGTGCCAGATGAATTAGGTACCACCAGAGAAAACTCAATATTTTATACAATCATGGCATTTGCTGTGATCAAATACTTACGAAGTTATTCTACTATACAATATTTGAGCTCACTGTTTTTTACAATCAAAATTGCTTTAATAACTAGTTATTTGTTTGTGGATGCTAAAATTAGTTTATTATATGGAGGGGCTTGTTTGGCCATATTTGTTTTATGTAGTGAGCCTAAATTTGATGGCAAAACAAAAATTTAAGACATCGAAGAGATCAAGGAGTTTGAAGAACTGGTTGGAGTCAAATTTAGAGATAATGAAGATGGAGATATTATTGAAGAATTGAATGAGAGATTTACTAAGAAATAAAGGGGCAAAGAAAAAAATAAGAAAATATAAAATTACAAAATGACTGAAATGGTATTCGCTGAGTTTTATGTCGATTGGGCAGATACTTGTAACTATGTATTACTTTATTTCTATTCATTTCAAGACTAAGGA
The DNA here is from genome assembly GCF_000165425.1 of Paramecium tetraurelia. Classification (NCBI taxonomy): domain Eukaryota; phylum Ciliophora; class Oligohymenophorea; order Peniculida; family Parameciidae; genus Paramecium; species Paramecium tetraurelia. The sequence continues at coordinate 218,157 of NW_001799066.1, forward strand.
AATTTGGGCTAATTTTTCATGTAAATATACAACAAATGGATTGAAATTCATTTCAATTAACCTAGCTAAAATACCAAGATTGGCTGAATGCTATAGGATCAATACAAGTGCTATGTCTAGGTAACTGCCTACTGTGATTCTGTTTGAAGATGGAGAGGAGGCATAGAGATTTCCTCCCATCGATGAAAAAACAAATAAAATTCCAAAAGTATTAAAATATGGAAAGAAAGAACTGCAAAGTTACTTTGATCTAGAAAAAAGATATCTGGCAACAAGAGATCTATGAGTTTATTTATATTTGGTACATTAACACTTTCATTTTATATTATTGTATATAAATATTATATGATATTTGCTGATAATATTATAGAATAATTAGAATAAGTAAATAAAATCATTGCTTTTATTATTAAATAAGTCTAACTATTTCAAGCTATAAATTTTTATCTTCAGCTTTTAAAACCAAAATATTTCTTACTTATTTTTGTAATTGATTCAAATTGTCCTTTATGTAGCCTAATATTTATAAGATCTCATTTACCTTTTCTTAAAAGTTGATGTATTCCTTCTAAAGTAGAGTGTAAACTAAGATCATTTCTATTCAATTGAGAATAATATTTAAACAATATTCCTTTTTTGACTAAATATTTAATTTCATAGTCCAAATCAAATTCTATAACCCTACTAAATATTTATGCAAAATTGGCAATTGCCTTCTAATCGTAAAAGGCAAAAAGATTATTTATGATTTATTGATTTTTGATAACTTCCTTAATTAGATCAGAATTTAGAAGTATTAATTCATAAAGACTTTTTGAATATAACTCTGTTAAATTGTAATTGTGTTTGTCAACATTTATGTTAAAAAATAACAAAATACTATTTGAAGTAAACTCTTTTGATTATTATGAATGCTACTTCAAAAAAGAAATCAAATAAAGAATATAGTATTATTTTTATTCACCATTTGTAGATGTAATTTTGAAAATTTTTCTTAAATTACTTATAATTTAGCCTTCTAAAAGAATAATTGATACATCCTACTATGCTGGTGATTTATTTACAAAATATACTAGTTTCTTTAAATAAAATAGAGGTTCACTAAGATCAGATTAAAGAATATATTTGCAAATTAGTTACAAATGCTAATCCATATAACTCAATTTAATACTTCTTTTCTTTTAGAATGTCTACCTATTTCAATTATTAGATCAAAATAGTCATGAGAATCGATCTTGATTCTTTTAGACAAATTAATTAAAGTAGGCAAAGCATCTATATCATTCAAATAACTTTTAGGTACTAATCCTAAGAGTGAAAATGACTTTTAACAAACTTCCATGTTTTAATCTCGTAACCTATCAAGTAAATAGGGGACACCCAAATTTTGGACCACTGTCTTTGCAAAACTGTCATAATTTTTAAAAGCCATTAAGATAAATAAATCTACATGAGGTTATCAAGAAACTGTACCCAAAATTAGCATGGTGGTTAATGTAGATAAGTTTTGGTGAAGAGCGTATAGAAGCAAAGGAATTTATTATTTGAGCAAATTTTAATCGTTTTATGATATTGAGGAGGACTTCCATAAATTAATTGCATTGTTTAATTAATGTTAGAGTAGTGCTAAATCCTCAAATGCAAAGTTTAGATTTTTTAACTCCTACTCTTTAATGGAATTGTTTTAAATGCTCTTTTATAATTGGTCATTCATCTGAGTCCACACTTCTGTGGAAGGGTATGTTTTATTCATTTTAATGAAAAAAATACATCATTTTATTTACGATTAAATGGGAATATCAAAAAAGAATGGAAATTTATTTAAATTTTATCAAATTGCAAATTCAATTAAACACAATATTAGTATTTATAGACTTTATTCCATTTTCTTAAATTCTTGATTATTATAATAAAATAATAAAAAAAAATGCAGCCACCTAGTTCAGAAGAGGACATATTGAATTTTATGGCCGTTACCGGGTGTTAGGATTATTAGAAAGCATAGTCTTACATTTAAATGGCTGAAAATAAGCTTGATGTATTGAGAAACTTTATTTAGAATGCAATTCAACTCTATATGGATTTTGAGGGAGGTCAAGGTCAAAGTGCCTAATAGAAGACATAATAAGATTAATAATAACAGAGGTCAACCATTTAAGAAACTCCAAAGGGTATAATCTATTGCTTATAGATAAAGGAAATGTTTAAAGATCTAATTAAGGTAATTCCAGATAACCTCAAGATGTCGCATTGATTGAAAAATATCGGAAATATTAAGAGGAAAAGAGAGCAAAAGATGAGGGCATAATGAAAAAAACTCTTCAAATGGGTGCGAATTTATTCTCTTATTTTTGTAAGGATCATGATTTTACTTAGTTAATAATCCACCTAATTATGGTAATGAATTCTTGCAATATCTCAAACAACACTAGATTCAAACAGAGATAGCATTTCAATCTGGAAACTTTAAGGACAAGATGTAGAAAGCGAATGAAGAAACTAGGCCATTATTAGTTTATTTACATAATCATTAAAGTTTATTGATATTGTAGAAAATGTCTAGTTGCAAGCCCCTTACCACAATTCTAAATAGGAATTACAATATAGTTGGATTCTTGAATAGTCCATAAGCTTATGAGCAAATGCCAAATAAACCAGATCCTCCTGCAATTTTAATTTATAAATTAGATATAGTCGATGAAGTTGTGTTAATGGAGCAATTCTCTTTATCGATAGATACCAATTTTGAAGAAGTAGCATAAAAAATTAAGACATTAAGGGCTGCTTTCAATAAGGAATATATTTATATAGAAAATATCAAAAAGGAAGTCAATTCTCCTAATTAACCCAACCTAAATCATAGTCAATATTATTAACAAAGTTTCCACTAAGTTTAGCAGTAATAGCAATCTCAAGTTTAAAGACAGAAGGAAGATTAAAGAGAAAGAGATTTGTTAATTTAATAATAAAAAGAAGCTTATCGTTTTGCTGAGCAATAAGCTATAGAGAAAAAAAGAAAGGATGAAGAATTAAGATTGTAAGAATAAGCCAAGTAACTTGAACAATAGTAAAAAGAAGTATACAAAATTCTCTATTTGTTTAGGAGTAAAGATTATTGAAAAAAGCTTAATTATTATCGAATCTACCTGAAGAACCTTAGAATTCAGAAGGTATTTCCATTCTGTTCCGATTTATAAATGCAACGAGAACAAGAAGGTTTCACTTTAATGATAAAATCTAAGTATATGGGATTTATATAGATAGGTGTTATTTGATTTTGTTGAAAGTCAAGAGGACGATTGTTTTAATGATCCACATTCCAAAATTGATTTAATCTAAAATTACCCAAGACTATCCTTAAAGGACAAGACTGAATCCATCATAAGCGAAGTGTTTGTTGATTCTGAAATGGAATAATTAATTGTAGATGAACAAGAGTGATTATTAAATTATCATTTATTAATTATACTTAATGAGCGAATCGTTAAATTTTAACCTTAAGTTATATAGAGAAAGATTGGCAGATAAATACTCGAAATCTCCTGTAGAAACAAGATTTGATTCCTCCATTAATGGTATGGAAAGTCAAAGGAAAACTCCAATAAAAAAGGATAAAACCAAGTATTTATAATTTGAATAACAGTACTCCTTCATTGAATAATTTAGTAAATAAATTGCAGGAATACAGTAACAAAAAAGGAAAATAAAACGATTCTTTTTTATTTAAATCAGGTAAAAGCAATCAAAATTCTTCTCCAAGTAAAATCAATGGATTACATTAAAAGTAAATATCATATAAGTTAAACCTAGAATATAATCAATATCCTCATTATCGCCTCCCCCTTAATAAAATAACTTATAATTTCCAGCCAAGGGTCATTAATATTCAATAACCTAATTTAGTGGAATAGTTTCACCTTAGAAATAAAGTTTTATAAGTCCAACTCATTTTTCCTAAATTACTGATAGATATGAGCATTAAGAACCTACCACCGATATATCAAGTCTTATTCCTTTGCATGAAATAGTGAATATGCGTACAAAATTAGAAAATGCAAACATCAATGTAGCCAATATTACATCAACCTACTTGACAGAATTTATTAAGTTAGCCAATACTATACATCAACAACTGAGAGTGAATAAAAAACAAGGGTGAAGTATTGAATTTTTTTAATAATTTCAATATATATCTATACCATCATCTTCTTTATCCTAAAGAATTAAATTAAATTCAAGTAGAATTAGTAGTAATTTTGGTCATTTTAGAATTTTCTATAATGCTGAGTTTGGTGTGGTTTCTGTAATATGATTTGAAGTAGAGCTTAACTAAAAAGCGAAAATAGATGTTTCTTGTCAAATATAAAGTTATCTCATTTATGTTTATATTATCTTTGAATAATACGTATTTTAATGAATAAACAAAATCCCATGGATATTCTTCCGATTATCTGGCCATAAAAATTATCAGCAAGACAAGAAGAAGTATTTAGAGTTACACAAGAACTTATGCAATTAAAAGAAGATTAGTCAAATCTTGCTGAATCCATTAATTTAACCATCAAATATTTAGCATAACATGCTCCATATATAGATGTGGTTGTTTCTTTTCAAAATTTAGTTGATGTCAAACATCCAATCCAAGATTTGCTTCATTATTTAAGCACATTCTCTGAAAATGCACTTACACAAGTAGTGAGAAAAGTCAATTTAAATGATCTAAATTCTGATTCTGATGAAACAGATTTTACATACAGTGATCCATATGAAGAAATGAAAACACAATTTAATCTTAGGATGATGAAACGAGTAAGTTTTCCCAAATTATAAAAACTTATAAGTGATATTTATAGGTTGGAAATGTTAACAAAAGTATATTCATGGGTGAACTAGATAACTTATGTTGATTATGTTAAGGTGAGTGTGTCAACTATCAAGAAAGCATTACAAACGGAATACTTAGATGAACTAACAATAAACACTGTTATCCAATGTGCTAAAGGTTAATGTTAATGCGCAAATTAATATTAATAAGATACACCTAAATTCTAGAAATTGAAAAAAGCACTTCATAAAATAGCACTATTTCAAGATGTCGATCTCTAAGTTCTTCTCACTTTATAACAGAGCGATTAACAACCTATTAAAGAATGTGTTTGGACTAGACAATAGGTGATCTAATGCATTTTATTGTTTTGTTTGGTTTAATGCGAACTTCACATTCATGATTTTTAATATTAACTTCTATTATTCAAGCCTTTTTGTTCTTTTGAAATTTCTTGGAATGAATCTGGATTTAGTCAGGTTAGGGATTATTTCCCCAAGTTGGCCAAGAAATTAAATAAAAGATATAAAATTTTGAAGGACATCCCCTTTTATGATGCTAAAACTAATAACTAAATTTTTATTTATACCTAATCTTTAGTTGGATATTATCATCATCACATTAACTATGATAATTTTTATTTATAGGATGATCTAAAGTAAACCATTAAAGAAATCTTAGAAAATAAAAATTAAGAGAAAAATTTAGCTCTTTAAATAATTGTTTCAAATGCAATCATGTTTGCCTAATTACTCAAAGCATTAAAATGAAGTTAATAATACATATATGATTTCAATTAGTATTATATTTAATCATTATCAATTTGTGTAAAAACAAATCAATATTTTAACGAAAATCTTATAAAAAGTAATAAGAGTATTTTAATATATTAACCCCATTTTCAGAATAAAACTTTACATGATTTTGGTAAAGAAATTGGATTCTTATTGAATAGATTTTCTTATTAAATAATTATAATGTTATTAAATGGAATCTCTAAAAGTAGCTTTGTTTTACTCAATTTAAAATAATAACTGAGGTTCATTCATAGATAATTTAAAAATATATAGTTTATAATTATGATTACAAAAATGTAAAACATTTATCATGCAAAATCTTCATATACATAAAAATATCAGTTTCAATTATGACCATTTCAAGTATTTAAATATTCCAATAATTGGTCTTCATCAAAAGTTGTTTGTGACCACTTGTTAACTTTGTCCATTTAAGCTTCTGTATAAAATTTTTAGGATTAGTTTTGCGATGGTTATATGTTTATTTTTCTATGCGTAGTATATTTTTTCGAAACTTATATGGCTAGTTTTTTGCTGCTCATTAATGCATATTATTATTGAAGAGGTTCTTTTTCTATGGGATTGAACGATAGTCCAATAGCTCCTAGGCCTTCAAATTTATTGAAAATCTAAGGTTGTGATGGCCTTTATGATAAGCAATTTTCTGGTTTTTAGGGTTTTTTCAATATGGATCTTTGTGAGGGTGAAGCATAAATAGGTGGTAAAGACTTAACAATAAGAGGTTTTTTCAAAACTTGAGACAAAGAAATAGGTTTGTATTTTCTTTATAACAGGATGTTTGGTTTATTCCTTTCAGATAAAATCATTAAAAAATAAATAAATAATATTTAAAGCGATGCTTTCTAATTCTTATTCTTGGCATAAAGCTATTGATATGGATAGTAATCAAAACAACATTTAGATAACGACTTTTTTTTTGGATTAATTCTAATTAATGTGATTTAAGAATATCACTTATTTATTTATAAACTTAAATTCTTAATTATGCTTATAAAAGAAGTCTAAAAATTCTGTGAACAAAGGAAAATTGTATTGGATTTGAAAAAGATGGTGACAGAGTATTCATTGAAGTAAGGATTGATTAGAAATAAAAGTATTTTTATATGATAAACTTAGATGATAGTCAACATTGGTTTGGCATCAAATTCAATAAATACGTCGAGATGAACGAAGAATTGAAAGCTAAAACAGAGAGACAAGAAAGCTTCTTATAAGAGTATTATCATCAATCTAATGTTCATTTAGAATTTAATTAATCATAGAAAGGGGATATCGACCAGACAAAGAGGCAAAAGATTTGAAACGCAGAAATAAGGGTTAAAACAAATCGGAAAAATAAACTAAAAATCTCACCTAATAAATTAAAGAAGCAGAACTTGAATTAATGGTACGTCTTAACTTACCTAGTTATATTGGTTATAATTTAACAACTTTATTTCTCCAATACACAAAGACTTTGGAGAATTACCAAGCTATAATCCAAAAAAAATACAACCTTTTAGAGTGGGCATCCCTTATACTGAGAAAATCGAAATTAAAGGCAATACAATAAATTTAACTCCCTAAACGCCAATTGACAAGATAATAATTACAGAAAATTATCAATTACATGACATCATTGATTTGGAATAGAAAGATAATTAAATATTGATAAATGATAAAGTGGTAGTCAGTGTGTGCTCAACTAATCAAATAGCTATGGACTAACAATTCATTCAACTTGAGTAAATTCGAAGATAATTGAAAAAAAACTCAAAATATGTGATCACTCCAAGTTTAGGACTGAAATATTATGAGGCTTCAAAAATTGAATTAATTGGTGAAGATGATGATGGGGAACTTAAACGAATTGCTAGTAGTTCGAATTTGATTGATCATGTATATACAAGATATCAAAATAGGAATTAATAATTCCTTATTGTGACTGAGTTAGAATGATATTATATAAAAAGTTATTAATAATATAAGTAAATTAAGAAAAATGATGATGGAAATGTATGTGTATTGGACAGCAAAATGCGAGTTCATTTTTGAAAGGTAAAATTTTTATCATTTCTTCAAAGCTGGAGAATTTATGATGATTAACCATTTTTGTTATTTTGTGGTTGCTTCTTATCTTGCCTATATTCAATTATTCATATCATGTATATGCTTTAAGGTGATAAAGTATAAATCTTTATGAAACAATTTATGTACAAGCATTTAATTATCCTTTTAGGTCAAGAAGAATAGGATTTTCTATATATTAATTCTTTCTAACTCTGTCAAGTATGATTACAATGATGTTGTTAATGACGATGAACGCCTGGGTCAATATAGCAGTCGGGGTTGGATACACGATAGGATATGGAATTACATAGGTTACTAAACCAAATTCAAAATACACTCAAGTTGATTCGATATGACCAAAATTGATATACAAGAGTTTAATTTATAATTATTAAGAATATCTAATATATAGACAATTCCATTCTTTAATTATACATATATGGTTTATATTTCTGCAGAACTTTAATTCCATCAATTTAAATGCTTTAATTGCATTTTTATTAATAATAAAATAAGAGCATTAGATAAATGGATGAATAAATAATGTGGGAAAAAACTGCGTATGATTTAGAGGAATTGGAGATTATTAAGATTTAGGATTATAGAAGCGACTAGAGAAAATCTAGAAATTAGAAATTACCTATTTTGTTATCTATATTGAAAGAGATTAATAATTCATCAAACTTATTTGATTTAGCGATTCGTTATGATAAATATAAATCTAAGCTATAAACATCATCTTAAAAAGAAGAACAATATAACGAAATAATGTGCTCAATTTCATTTTCATAAACTAAATCCAACATTAATCCTTATGTAAAAATGTATTATTCTATAAAAGTAAGATGCGCAAAGAAAACAAACTCAAATAGTTACTGATTAAAAAAATGGCTAATTTAAAAATATTATTAATCTATTAGAAGCAACAGAACTAAATATAAAATCAGATTTGAATAATATATAATAAGAAAATAAACATTTAAAAAAAAAAATAAGTACATATTTTGATAGTTTATGGACATCAACATCAAATAGAAATCCTCAAGTTAATGAACTTAATTACGGATTAAAAGATAGATAAGAACATTACTAAGAAATTCAACTATCTACTTTGCCTATCTTAGAAAAGGAGAGAAGCTAATTAGTATGTTACAAAGAAAATCAAGAAAAATAAATTTAAAATCAAACTAGGGATCTAGAGAATTTTAATTCTACTCAAGAGAAGTACTAAGACTAATCAAATTATATTTCTGAACTTAAAAAAGGTTACGAACTACTAGAAGATTAAGTTGCCAGTATTAAGGAGAGAGTAGAAAAACTTAAGTAAGCCTAAGAAGTGATGCACTTAGAAACAAAAATTGAACAATTTTGTAGTCAAATATTGGTTAGGCAAAATGAAGGGAGAAAGCAGATTTTAGAAAGCTTAAATGATTTTCTAGAGAAAGCCAAATTTCAATTAATGAGGAAGTATAAGGAAAAAACAGCAAAATCATTTTTATGCGAAGACATGATTGAATATGAAGAATAATCTTTAAGATAGGAAATGCAAGAATTCTGTTTGAATAAGAACGAACAAGAGACTAAAACTAAGGCTTAACAAATAAAGCAAATATTTTCAGAGAAAATTGTATAATAAAAAATAAAATAATAAAGGCTAATTGAGGAAAATAAGGATTTATGTAAAAAAATTTAAATACTCAGCACTAATCAATTTTAAGAAAGGTGCAAAGATTTATAAGAGTAAAAAGAAAAACTCTATGAAGAAAATAACTATAAAGAAAGCTAAATTCAAGAAATTTTGTAGATCAACCAAGCAGGGTAGCTAATGGTTGAGGATTTAGAAAAAAAAAAATAAATAATAGAATAATAAAAATAATATTATCAATTATCTAAATTTGCTAGAATAAAAAGCAAACTAATGTCTTGAATGTAATCTATATAATTAACTATTTAAATAATATATAATTCATGATTTTGATTTATTCTTTGATAAATGAAAGGAAAATGGGAGATATATTGAATAGAATATGATAATATAATACTTAAAAATATAAAATAATATTAATAATAAGAGTTTAATCAAAAAAAATATTCATATAGAAGAAACATTAAAGTTTAATTTTCTTATTCATAATGATCTATTTTTAATGAAGATTCGTTTTTCCTTATTTTCATTTTATAGATCTTACATCTAATATTTATACTAGTTATAAGAACTATCTCTTTTTTATACTTTTAGATTTATTATTAAATGAGAAAGGAATGTCATATATAATGTTTATGGAAATTAGATTTCATTAATAACTATATATACATAAAATTATTATAAAATAAAATCATGCTTAAATAGCATTATATAATATCAGCTATTTGCCAAACCAAGTATTTTATTAAGTGTTTTTGCTGATCTTTTTCCGTTTCTGCTAAAATCATATCTAAATTCGCTCACAGTTCGATCAACTGACCTAATGCTTTTCTTGATTGAAGATTGGTTTAAGGTTGAAATTAGATCCTATCTAGGTTATTTAGAGACTGTTCGAGACCTTTGCTTTTTTTTTTCTGGAGTTAAAAAGAAACTGTTTAACATTTTTGATTGTGAAATAGGCTTAGATTTATTATTGTCAGTAAAGAGTTATTCTAAAATATGTATTTAATATAAACTTTACTCTTTAGTTTATTGAACAATGATTGATCTTTCATAATCTTTTAAAAGTCTATTTAGATTTCAGGATGGAGTTATTTGAAGGTCAATTCTGATTAATTGTCCTCTTTCAAATTAAATTAATTTTTATCAATGCCAACAGATTTTAATAAAGCCAGGTAATCATCTTGCATATAGGTCTGCCATTAACTTACTTTTGGAGTATCTTTATATAATAAATGTTATTATTTCAATTTTAATTTATTTTGGGCATTTCTAGCCATTTGTCTTAATTAGTATTTTCTATTGAACATTTTTCTTGGATCTATTTCCTTTTCTTCCTCAGCACTATCAGTATCGATTCCATTATTATTATTACTAGAGCCATGTGGTTTGAGTAAAACTAATCTCTCCTCCTTGGCTCTTTTTTCATAACTCAATTAGAATGCATTGAAAAATTGAAAATCCCCTCTGTCATCTTAATTCCATTCAAAAATACCATCATTAATGATTGTGTCATCAAGTATCTATGTAAAATAAGGATAATTACATCTAAAAACTAAACGATTTTAAAGGTAATATATCTTAGGTATTCAAAGGTACTTCTTTCTTTTAATTACCTAAGGAATTCATCTTCAATTGTCTGACTAATATACTCTGTTGATGCTGAGATAACTTCACCTCTGATAATGCGAGTCTCCATTGCACTTCTATCAAATAATTTATGATTCACATCTCTTTTTCTATTGAAGTGAATTCTATGAGTTAAAAATGCTCTCTATTTGATATAATTTTATATATAAAATATTTTGTGCCAAAATTTGTCCCCCTTTCTTTTAGACATCAATAAAAAAAACTCAGATTCAGTCATTATTTGTGCTGAATCATCGTCAAACTTTACTAAAACAGCTTCCTTACTTTTTTCACTAATATTATTTATTTATTCTTTATTTACATTACCTTTAATATATAATCATTACATACTCAAAGCTGACTATTATTTTTCATTCAGTTGGATCAAATCTAATTACATATTAGTATTTGCAATTTTCTTCCTTCTGTTATTCAAGTATTGCATTAATTTTTATAATGATCCTTTCCATTATTGAACTCTCAATTAGTATGGCCTATCTATACCATCTTTGATACTCTATAAAATAGATTAAGGCTCTCCTTTCTCAAAATACACAGTGTCTTAAATCTAAATGTTTAAAGTTCTGCCAAAGGATTCTTAAACCAAACGAGTCACAATAAAAATAAAGTCTCTATCATTTGACATTTACTTCCCTTTAACTTATTATGGTTCATCTAATGGTTTGGGTATTCTGCATTATTGTATTGCGTTACTTTTTCTTCAACGATGATATGCATAAATTGCATTAGCAAGTGTACTTGTCATCTACACTATACGAAACAAAGTGTTCGTTATTTCTTCTCATTATTTGTGGACTTTTATCGCTTTTATCAGTTTCTATACTTAAATTTTTCATAATTTTCATTTACATAGAGAATTGTTAATAAAATAAAAAAATTATTATTGAATAAACAGATTTTGTTAGTTAACACTTCAAATTTGTTTTATTTTGATGACAATTTAAATCAAATACCTTTCATTATAACGTTAATTTACAAGATTGTATTAATAGTAGACTAAGAGAGATGAAAGGAAAGTGTTAGCTTTAATTATTCTTGTCTAAATTTAAAACTACATTATTTAATGATGCTTAAAATAAAAATTATTCAATTAATTTCTTAATGATATTCAAACAAATAATTTATAAATTCTAAACTCAGTGATAATTCCACAATTTTTAACTCAATCATAAATTTAAATACAATAGACTTAAAATGATGTTCCATAAATAAAATTATCCTTATATTTGCTGTTTAGATATAGACCTAGAATTGATATTTAAATTCAACAAGATCTTAGAGTGTAGAATATCAGATTCGCTTAATTTAGAAGATATGAATTAAGGTTGAGTGAGATTTATGCAACAATAAACTTATATTAACCCTTAAATATTAAACTGTAATAATTAAATTAAAGAATATTCATAATGCTGGAAAGAAAAAATAATGATGATCATCTAAAATATAAATCTTTAGCAAATTTTTTTATAAAATAATTTAAATTATGTTAAATTATTCATGCAGCTATTTTTTTATCATTATCTTGTTAATTTCTAGAATATAAGATAATTAGCTATAAATTAATTATTATGGAACTTAATATTTTATTTCTAATTTAATATGGAATAATTCTCAATAACTTCTTAACTTAATACTAGGATCATATTAGTATTAATTATTCCTTTCTAATATGAAGCTATCCTGTTATATTATTTCTCAAAACTTATCATTTTTAAAACTAATTTATATACTATTTAATTTTTAATTTAGATGAATGACGATATTCCTAAAGGCTGCCTATGTTATACAAAGAAAGTAAAGGGAGAAATTCCGAAAACCTTTAAAAAAGCAAATAAAATTTTAAGTAAATACAAAAATAACAACTTGAATGTATATTAATTGATCTAAACTTAGATTTTAGACGATGATATTTTAGACGTAATCATTAGACTGTACGTAGCTGAAAACAAATCAAATGCTATTGCAATGCTTCAAAGATGCCGTATAAATCCTAACTTTGGAACGAATTTATTAAGAAAAGATCTTGAATACTTCATACCACAAATAGTGAACTTTATGGTTTTTCATCAACATTTAAGTGATGATAACCTAATCTAATTTGTATTGAGAGCATCATCTCTTGATTTCTTTTTTGCACATTAGGTGTTCTTCTAACTGAAAAGCATGTCTTAAATTATAACTCAGAATGAACCAGTGACATTTACAATAGTAAAAAGATTTACAGATAACTTTTTCCTCAAGATGTCTCAGAACTATGCTGGAAATTTATTAATAGCATCTCACATTTTACAAATAGATTTCGAAGAGATAAACTTTAATAAAAATAATCTAAATACTTCAGTTGAAACTAGTTCTCCAACTAAATCATCTCTTTAACAAGTTTATTAAGGAGGACTTAGAGTTGAATCTATGAAATTCAATAATAATATATCCACTTATGGAACCAAAGACTGGAATAATAATGATAATTAAAAAAGTGTTGAAACTGCTATTTTATAAAGCTATAAAGAAATTCATCTTCAAGATTATAATTCAATTTTTGGAAAAAGATAAAATAATTTTGATACTGCTTTTTTCTCTAACATTTCATTTTGGGATGATATAATGAGAATATGCGATGATTTATCAAAGCATAAGAAAAAAACTGAGTTCTTGCATTCTTGTTTACAGAAAATGAATGAAAATTTGCCTGCTGCAGTTTATGTGCCTTTTGTTGGAAATTCAATTAGAAACCATGCTGTCCTTAAAGTAGTTTATAAAGAAAGCAGAGTGTTTTCTACCAAAATGAGAAGCCCTTTTAGTTTAGTCCTAGAACTATATAGACCAGAAATAGAAGAGAAAGCCAACTCATAGATTGTTGAAGAGTAAATATCATTTCCAATTACTGCAAATGTAAATTTAATCATTTAAATCTAGTCTAATATTAAAAAAAAACCTTAGGAAAGAACTTAAAGCCATTTATTATAAGAAGACCTTAAATTAGATGAAATTTAAAGGAAATATTCATCAGTTGATATATAAAAATCAATTTAAAACGAATTTATGTAATTGAAATTCAATTAATCAAAATTGCCTATTGATTAGAAACAACTGAATGGAACTTCTTAATTTTATTGTTTAAATGATGAGTCCCTAACTAGTGATGTTGAACAATAGGATTAAAACGAATTACCAAAATATTCCACTACATACTCATTATAAGAGAATGTCTAAGCATTTAGTATTGAAGGAAATTCAAATATCCCGTAAGTTGAAAAGGAAGAAAAGGATGTATTGCTTATAAGCAAAATGCATAGAAACAGTTTTCTTTAAGCTGAAAAAGGCATAACACTTAATAGGGATGAATATAATGAATTAAAAAGGACTATATTTGGGGAAAGTTCATAGTAATAGGAGGATAGAATAAAGTCTTAGTCAATATTTTAAGGTTTAAAATCTTGGAGATTAGCACATCTAATTGTAAAAACAGGAGATAATTTAAAGTAAGAACAATTTGCTTTACAACTGATATCTCAATTTGATTAGATATTTAAAAAATCAGGGCTCCCTCTGAAATTGAGATGTTACGAAGTCTTATCTTTGGGACCAGATTGTGGAATTATTGAGATGATAAAGAATGCAACAACCATTGATAGTTTATAAAAGAATTTGAGGAAAAAATACCAGTAGTTCATTAATTTCTCGGATTTTTTTAGAAGCTTCTTTCGAAATAATATAGATTAGGCATTGCAAAATTATGTTTAATCTTTAGTGGCATATGGGTTAGTTTGTTATTTCTTACAAGTTAAAGATAGACATAATGGAAATATATTATTAGATAGTGAAGGACATTTGATTCATATTGACTTTGGATTCTTTTTATCAAATGCACCTGGAAAAGGAATGGAATTTGAAGGAAAAGTCCCATTTAAGTTGTTGTCTGACTACATCTAAGTTTTGGGTGGGGCTAAAGGAGTTTTGTTTAAAGAAAATTTTAGGAAATTGTTTTATAAGTAATAGTTTTTATATCTTTAGAGGATTCAAGGCATGTTAATAACACTAAAAAGAAATATTGCTTCTTGTAGAAATGATGTACACAGGCCATGGTACTACATTACCCTGTTTTTAAAAAGGGGAATAAGCCTTAAAAGAACTTTATGCAAGATTTAATCCCAGGGTAAAGTCTGATGCAGAACTTTTTGTCCACGTTTAAGAATTAATTAATCATTCACTTGATAATTGGAGAGCAAGATGGTATTTCTATAAAATAACATTAGGTATGACAAATTCCAGTACTTTGCATAAGGAGTATTTTATTGATTTTCTTATATATTTATTTGTTAATTTTTCATAGTATGAAATAAATATATAACTAAATTAATCAAGCCATAGCTGAGGCTCTTCCTGTTTTATATCCTTTATTGATATTATTTTAATCAAACCTACTCTACAACAACTACGATTATTTTTATTTTAATTAAGTCAAATCTATTTTCGACGTTTCTTAATTAGTGCTCATTACTCTTCTCTTTCTTTTCGCTTGTTGATTTGAAGGATTATTAGGAGACTTGGATTTTTGCTTAGTGAGAGTTTTTTGATCTAGGTTTAACTTTCTCATTAGACATTCTAATATAATATTAGTGGCCTTTAATTTATTGCTGTTATTCTGACAAGGCTTTAGTAATTGCATAATTTAAGGTTTTATAGATCTTTGAGTTGTAGGTCTTGGAGATATAGATTATTTTGTATTATTGATATTCCTTTAAGTAAGTGGAATCTATTGAACCTGTAATTTGCAGATTTTTTCCGTGCTGTAAACCTTTGGTTGTGAAACTTCTCTTTAAGTTTAAATGGCTGAATTTTTTAAAGGTTTTTTTCTTTAGAAAAGTTCATTAAAGTTTTCTTTGAATTCTAGTCTAGAATTAGTATCAGATTTATGATCCTATTTTGATTTATTATAGTAATCAGAATCCTTTCTTTAGAGAGGTAGATTGTATTTACGAGAATCGAACTCTCTTAGAGTGTTTTTTGAAGTGTTTATGGCTTCTTTTAAATTCTTTTATATCTCGATCAATGTGTTAGATTATTCTTGTTTAGTGAAATTTAACTAACCCAAAAGATTTTGCAATGACTAAGTTAATGTGAATATTCAATTAATACAGTTTAGATAGAATTTTATGTTGCTGTTGGTTATTCAACATGTCCTCCTAGCATCCTAGATATTCTGATGTATTCTATTCTGCGACGTTTATCATGATATTTAGATAATGTAGTAGCTATAGGCAACATGAACAGGCGTGCAATATCTCGATGAAACTATTCAGTATAGTTTTGAAAGTAATTACTTTATAATATTCGGTTAATACAATGGTTTTTTGTCTTGTATCATTTGTAGAGTAGAATCTTTTTAAATATTCATTGGAATCGTAATATGTCCATTCTTTATAAGTGGTGTATTGTTTCGATCGTTATTGCAAAAGTATTATATTGATATCCTTTTGATAGTAATAGTTCTGGCTGGCTGAGTATTTGATGTATAGAGCTCTTGTGATGAGAGAACAAAATTTCTGAGATTATTGGCAGAAAAGACAGTCCTAGGTGTGTAGCAGATCCAAAGTACTAGCAGTTGATCCTCCATATTGGGTTCGTTTGGATTTATACATTTTAAATTAATGAATAAAATATAATTCCACTCTTTGCAGGTAATACCTACAAAAATTGAATTCACCATATTCAAGCCACAATTGAATTATATTGTAAAATAGGTTCATCGTTTAAAATGTGTCATGTTAAGCAGAAAGGATATTGAACTCATAATAGATTAAATAATATTTATTGTCGAATTATTGATTGCTGGTTAAGTATTTCTTAATTTAAGATATTAGTTCGGCACACCTTCATTAGCTTATTTGGATGAGTTGCATAAAACCTTAGTTACTACTTTCAATTCATTCAAACAGGATTAATTAGGATATGTGATAGCAAATATGGAGACATTAAAAAAATAGACAAATTAAGATTATTTGAAGGGCTTTAAGAAAGGAAGTTCTAGAAACTTAAAAATAGCTAATCAGTTATAAAAGTAAAAGAAATAACAAAAAATTATAGAATCTAGAAAAGAATACTGTCAGTCATTCGAATAGTGTATGCCTAATTATTCTTATTTTGGTTGGATGAGCATTAACCAGATTAAAGCACTGCCTTGAAAAGTAAGCGCGTCTTCGTTGAAACTAAAACGTATAATAAAATAATCATTAATTAATTAAAATAGATTATTGCAAAGTAAATTAAAAGAATTAGATTTAGAAAAGCATAGTAAAATAGTGTGCAGAATTTGCGAGTAATTAATAGAGGTAGAAATTATGACAGCGCATTGTATAACTTGTGAGAAAAAAGCTGAACAAAGCAAAAAATTATTATAATTAAATTTATAGCTAGCCGATGCCTCTTAACTAGCATATAAATTGAAGCATGACGTTTAAATTAAATTAGGGAAACTAAGTTTATAAGAACAGAAACAAAATCGATTAAAATAAAAAAAGCAAGAGGAGGAGAAGAAACCATTAAGATCCTTAAGAAGAACTCATACCATCCATTTGGAAGATAAAAAAATCTAATAAGAGGAAGAAGATAAGAATAAGTCAAAGAAACAATTAGCTTTAATTAATTCCGTAATGACAATTATCGTAAATTACACTGAAAAAGTGCTTAATAGCAATGCCAACAATGAGGACAATAAACGTAAGCTTATCATTAAATATAGTAAATCGTATCACCTTTGATGAATTGACTGATGCCAAATGCAACATAGAAGCTGATGATATCAATCAAGAGATCTTAGATATTATTGATAAGGCTAGATCCTGTATATATGATAGGATGGAATACTTTAAGATTTTATAAAACTTAGAAACTCAACAAATCCAAGAGAGTTAGAAAATCAAACCTAACATTGAGATAGATTTGAAACAAAAATATAAGAATTCTAACTCTAGTTCATTTAGATTTTCGAAATTCAATAATTCAACAGGCACAAGCTAATAAAAATTGAAACGAAATGAAACCATTTACGAAGAAGAATGTGACAATCCAGAATGTCAAACTCCTAGAGTTAACACTGTTAATAAAAAAAACAATATGATGATCATGTCACTTATTAAGTAAATTGTAATAATGATTATTAGTAAAGATAAATTTAATGTCAACAATACTGGAAGTGCCAATGAAATCAAAAGGAGAGATAGTTTGACTATGATGACCATGACAAGATCCTAAGGATTAGGCAGTAATTAAATGAGGAGAACCTAAGTAAACAAGGGAAACTTAGATGAACCTATGCAATTTCAATCCAATCCAGGATCTAAGATTTTAGACAGAATTGGCAATCTTTCTAATTCCTCTGATGCTTTAATGAGTCCAACATCAAATAAGCCATCCTTATTTAGAAAGGCTCAATCTCCAACTGCAGTAGACTCAGTTATTGAATCCCCTGTTTAAACTCCATTAGGCCGTATGGCTTCATCAGAATAAGACGAGTCTCCAAATAATTAAAAGATCTGTTCATTTGCCGATCTGCCTCAATGCGATTCTGATTAAGAGTTTCCACTAAAAAAATAATAAAAAGTTCCTTCCATAGGTTTAGGGAGATAGGTGGATTCTATTGAAGAAATTCAAAAAGACAAAGATCAAAACATTATAAATTCATTTGAGAATATCAATCAATGCGAGTCTGATTAAGAAAATAAATCAAATTAAGCTAAAAATTCAACACCTAACTCTAATTAAAATTCGAATTAAGAAATGAAAAATTCTTAATAAAATAGTATGAAAAATAGTGGAAGGAATATTATGATGAATATAATGATGAAAGGCAGTCGCAAATTACCCATACCTCCTTAATAATAAGAAATATCAAGAGCTTTGCATATTGATTTAGGCTTATCGCAATCTGAGTAGATATTAGAAGAATCACCAAACACAGCTTCACCTCCTAAAAAGGATAAAAATGATTTGAGTCCTAGTAGTTCATCTTCAAGCAACAATGTAGATATAGTGAAACAAGATGAAATTAATATAGAAGCAGATTTCGATAGAATTATGAGGAAACCTAAGAAAAGTATATTCCATCCTGAAAATTCTAAAAACATTATGTCAAAAAACAGTATGAAATAAAGTGTTGCTGTACAACCCTAGAAATCAAATCAATCATTTGATTTTGAAGTGATAACTGTTGACAGAGGATATAATTCAGATTCAGAATTAGTTAGTATCAATGCAGAAAAAACACTCCAATCTTAAGAAATAGGGTTAAAGGACTTCGAATTTGTTAAACCATTGGGACAAGGAGCATTTGGTTGGGTATTCCTAGTGAAAAAGAAAACCTCAGGAGACCTTTATGCAGTGAAGATCATTGATTGCTCTTAAAAAGTATAATACTTATTCAATTTATTTAGCAATTGGAAACGCAATTAGATACTTTGAAAGCTGAAAGAAATATTTTTGAAATACTCTCTGGAGACTTTGTTGTGAAAGCTTACTATTCGTTTAGTCATGAATAATATTTGTGCTTTGTATAAGAATATATGGTGGGAGGAGACTTTTCGCACATTTTAAAGATGTATACGGTAATTCGAATACTAATTTAAAGGCTTTAGATGAGGAATACGTTAGACATTATATAGCTGAAGTGGTTTTAGCCTTGGAGTATTTGAGATCCAAGAAGATAGTGCATAGAGATTTAAAGCCAGATAATATTCTATTGGATAAATAAGGACATGCTAAGTTGGCTGATTTCGGACTCTCAGAAGTCGGATTCAATAATAGATTAAAATTAAAGTTAAGATAATAGGATATTGAATCGTATAATATTAATTCGACTAAATTAGTAATACAATACCAGAATTTGCAGATCATAATGACCCACAATACAATACTGTTTTTGATTTAAAATTACCTCAAGCATAATAGGCCATCAAAACCAGTATACAAGATCATAGCAGTAAAAGTAAAAGGATTGTTGGAACTCCTGATTACATAGCTCCAGAAGTATTGAAAGGAGAATCACTAACTAATAGTAGTTTGGATTATTGGAGTTTAGGAGTCATAATGTATGAAATGCTTTGTGGAATTCCTCCATTCAATGATGATTCTGTTGAAAAGATATTTGACAATATATTGAATTATAGAATTGAATGGCCAAATGTAAGTGATGTAGAAGAGGAAAGCATTTCATAAAATGCTTATGATTTGATGTGTCGTTTGATGGAACCTGATTATACAAAGAGGATTGGACATTCGGACATTGATGAAATTAAATAGCATCCTTTTTTTAATGGTATTGATTGGAATACTATTCTACAAATGCCTGGGTTGATTGTACCAAAAATGGTACTAAAAGAAGGTGAGAATGAGGGAAAGAATTGCGAGAAGGTTTAATAATTTTTGAATAATCTTGAAAAAAAAGAAGTCAAAAATTAAACATTAGCATCTAAATTAAAAAGTTAATTATCAAATTTAGAAAGATTAGATTTATTAGTTAAATTAAGTTTAGAAGAAGCAAATGATAAATTGTAATAATAAATATAAATATTAGATCTAAGATCCGTAACAATGAAAATAAATTAAAGCGAATCTTAAATAAAATAGATCATTATGAATAAGAACATTAAACCTAAATGCTTCTTCTATATGAAGATGTTTTTTGATTAAACTCTTATTATTAATTATGTTATATTTTAAGTATAATATATCATTTACAATTATATCATATAAATATAAACTAATCATATTCCCTACGAATCTATCATTTTATAACCAAGATGAAGTTATTCTTATATAAACTTTAAATATCTTAATAGTTATGTATTTTAATTCAAAATCATCAAAATATATATAACATTTATTAAAAATAAAATATAATATTTAAAGTATGAATAAAGATTAAAAACCTTAAAAACCATTACCTAAATCAGACATGGAAGTTCTAAAATAATACCATCAATTTGTTAGAGATGACGAAGAAGATATTGATCCAAAGTTAAGTACAAACGATGACTATGGCAGGATGATCGCAAGAAAATATTATGATAAGCTCTATAAGGAATACGCTATCATAGATTTATCACAGTATAAAACTGGAAAGTAAATAAACATAATAATTATTAGGATTGGGATGAGATGGAGGACTGAACCAGAAGTATTGAGTGGCAAGGGAGAAACAATTTGTGGGAACAAAGTTTGCACCAAAGACAAAGAATTAAGCACTTGGGAATTGAATTTCTAATATAAAGAAAATTAAGAAGTAAAGAATACCTTAGTCAAAGTGAAGTGTTGTAATAGTTGCAGTCAATAATTGAATTACAAAGTATTTAATTATTTGTGTGCTTTTTAAATAGAAACTTCACAAATAGGTAAAAGAGTACACAGAGGAGGAGATCAGGCATTTGTTGGCGAAGTTAGAGGAGAAAAAGAAGAAACTAAAACAAGAAGAAGATTCTTGATATTAAAATTATTAATTAAATTATTATGCAATCTAATTACAAAATTGAAGGTCGTAAGAGCCCAAAAACGATCGTAGGACTATAGTAGAAAATCAACCAATATTTTTCCAACAAAATCCAAGAAAAATAAATTGTAGCTGATATAATATCTCGGCCATAGTTAGAAGAAATAATTCCATGTAGTATAAAAGTGAATATCAGTTAGTGAAATCTTGAATTAAAAAAGGATGAAATACTCTAATGCTCATAATCCCTTACATTAAAAATAACTATACAATACTGAAAAGACAGAAAAAAACAAATAAATTAAATATCATACATCTAGATCAAACACTTCAAATTAGTGTAATAGGGACCAAAAATCTCAAAAGGCAAACAAAAAGAATGAATGTTGCTCATGTTTCTGTTTTGGTTGTAGCAAAAGAAATTCTACAAGGATTAAAAAACCAAGAACGCCTCAAGTGAAGGGGGAACAATATTATGTCAATTATACTAATAAAACGAGTGAATCAAATTAAGCCATAAGTACTCCTATTTCCTTATTTAGAATAATATTCTATTGCAAAATCCCAATCTAGATGTGTTTAACATCAAATAAGGCATCATTAAAGTGAATAGAGAAAATAAAATATACATCCTAATTGTTGTAAGATTAATCATCTGGCCAATCCAAAACTCTCATAAGCTATATCACAATATTCTGAATCTGCAAAACAATATTATACACAAAGGGAATATATTTAAATTTAAAAACAATTGTAAAATTATTGTGATGCCAAGAAGCGCTACTCTTCAACAAAAGAATAAAAGCAAAAAGAAGCACTAAAAACGCATATATAAAAAGTATTTATGTTTATAATCAAAGAAGATTGAAGAGGGTAAATTTGGACAACCCAGAGTCTAAAAGTTATGTTAATTTTATAAAGATATAACTAAAAAATAAATGATTAAATTTAGAAGCTCTTCTAATTAAAATAAAATTTATGTTTAATAAGAATAAAAACATATGAATTACAAAACAATTGAAAAGGGAAAGCAAATAACAAAACTTGGCTAATCAGAAAAGGATAAGAAAAAATTCAAATAAGTACTAGACATATTTAAAAAGAATAAAATGCAAAACAATATTATCAAAAACAATAATGATATTTTATAGAATAACCCTGAACAAAATTAAATTGAAAAAAAAGTATCTTGCTAACAAATAAAGTTTGAATCTAAACAAAAAGAAAAAACCTTCTAAAATAATGAACCATATCAACTTGTTGAGTTAAAATGATATTTCAAGTGTCTGTATTACTGTTAGATAAAATTTTAATATTTTGCATAAATATACATTAAATTAAATAAATGTTATTATTAATTGTGAGTGTGGCTGGAATTATTTTTAATAATGTTCTTGCTTTACAATAATAACAAGCAGGAGTACACGATTGGAATAAGAGACTCTTTGGTGAGTTAAAATACATTCAAGTCTAAGATTAAACAATATTTTACTAAAACACGAACAATCAAAATGGAATTATTGATAAATCTACAGGTTTTCTGAATTCTCATAAATTTAGGCTAAGTCAAATCAAGAAACACTTATACTATGTGTGATTCTTATAATTATGTCACCTATGAACCAAACTAATAGATAATACAATTATTTAATGAAGGATATTCAGTGTTAGCCGAATAAGAAATTAGTGGCAATATTGACCATTGCTTAATAGGATTAAATGGAGAATTTATAATTATTTATGGATAAACTATCTTCTCTACCTTTAATAACAAATTCAATGAGAAGTATTTATCTATGAGATGATTTAGGGTTGATCACTAAATAATACATGCAGGATATATTTTTGATGTTCCAGTGGTCCTTTTACAAAAGTAAAATGAAATTTGCATTTATCAAATCAGAGAATCAATAACATAAAGCTACTGTGTAGAAAGTTTGAATAATGGTAAAATTCATGAATTTGGCAACACCCTCATTTATTAAGATGCTAAGTTTGCATATCAACTAAAAGAAAAATCAGCAAAGCTTTTAAACTTTGAAATTATAAAGAAGGTAGATAAATTCGTTGGTTTTTCATAAACCTTGGTAATTACTGAAAAATCAAAGAAACAAATAGTGAATTTGGATGGATAAGTTGAATATGAATTAAGTTAAGATGAATTTGTTATATAGAATCTTGAGAATCAAAAATATTACTATATCTTAAAATAGAAAAATAATGAATTGAAGATTGTTTCATATGACAGAGATACAAAATAAACTCATTCAGAAGTAATTGAATTATAAACAAATTCACTTATATTGAATGCTTTTTTGATAGATTAAAATAAAAGATAATTCTTAATTTAGTATTAGGATTTATAAACAGTTTTAGTTGATAATAAAGGAATTAGATGGACTACTGAGTAATCCTTAATTAGTATTGACACAGTTTTTTATGAAAAATATGAGAATTAAGAATAGACACATAAAAACTCATATTATGAATCACTTGAGAAACACGGAACTAGCAATCCTTTATATTTAATATAAAATGTTATCTCAAGAGTTTTGAATGAAGTAAAAGATTTATAAGAAGTTGTAACTCACTTTATTGATAATTTGGGCAAGGAAAAAGTATAAACAAGAGAAATGGAATAAACATATGGATTGAAATAGAAGGTATACTTCTTGACTACTTATGGAACCTTATTATGCTATGATACTTAAGAATTATCTTTGCTAATTAAATTACAAATAAATAACTAAGATAACAGCTTTAGATTGGTTGCACACCATTAGATAGAGTAATATATTTTATTATAATATAGTTCCAATTTAATCACTCACTTCGATAACAATGATGCACAACCAACTCATGTGTTATTTTACTATTCAAAAGAGAAATCAAGATTAAATACATTTATATTAGACTTATAACATGGAATAATCTAATAAGTGGCCTCACAATCCTCAAAGAACATAGTATGGACACTTCCATACAGAGTTGAAGGTGGTCCTGGATAACATCACAACATTGTTATTCTAATAGATGAAGAAAACAATATATTCACATATCCCAAAAATGATTCCATTAACACAAAAGAGATTATCTTGTATAGAAATGACAATGGTGTCTTAAGAGGATATAAACTATTCAATAATGAATTAGTCAATTTATGGACAATTAATATGAAAGATGAAATTTTAATAATCAGATCCTCTTATCATGTAGGAGAAGAAAACCCAAGGGTTGCTATTTGGGATGATAGAAAAGTCATATATAAATTGATTGATCACTCTAACTTTGCAATATTAACCTCAGATGGTGACAAACTTAAATTGCTTATTATCAATGCCAAGTCAGGCAAAATAATATATTAAAGTGTTTAAAGTGAGGCTGATTTTAATTAACCAATCAATTTAGTATTTGATGAACACCAAGTTTTTGTTACTTATTATAACAAAGCATAAATGATGTTTGAAATCTGGACTGTTGAGATCTATCATGCAAAAATTGAAGTTTCATTTATTAAAATGTTGGAAAACTATTATTTCACCAAAACACCAATTATAACAAACTATTATAAAGCTGACTTTGAAGCATTTTTCTTATAATAAGTTTATGGATATCCTTTAGGAATCAAATATCTTGGAATGTCAAGAACTCAGAAATCATTAACAAAAAAAAATTTATTGATCATAACTACTTCTGGATAATTGCATTCTTTGGACAGAAATTTAGTTTCTACCAGAAGAAGGGAAAAGGCAGATCAACCAATTTTAGAATACTCATTGTAATCAGCAGAACTTCCTCCCTATTAATATTAATTACCCATCAACTTCTTAAATATGCTTTCATATCATTAAACAGTATTTTTACTATTAATTTTAGTTTGATATTGAGAAATTTTCAATTGAATCCACAAATTTAGAATCGTCAGCATTATTATTGGTATATGGTTCTGATATTTTCTTTACAAGAATAGCTCCAGACAAAGTATGATATAATTGTAATTTTTAGACTTATGATATGTTGTTGGATAATTTCAACTACAATGCCCTTATAGTAACTACAGTTTTGATAGTCGTTGCCACAAAAGTGTTATCAAAATTAGTGAAATCAAGTAAATAGGTTAAATAATTTTATCTAAATTGAAATATTGTATAATATTTTCATTAGTAAATATATGTATATATAAGTTATTAATAAATCATAATCATTTGGAATTGGCCTTCACCTTTAGTAAATATTTCATGTATTGAACTAAAGAGTTATAATAAATCCCATCTGTAGGAAATAACATTAGATTAATACTGGTTTAATAATATATTTATTTATAATTATAATGGGCAGAAAGAAAATTCCAATAGCTAAAATTGAAGACAGACAATAAAGAAATGTAAGTTCTTAAACGTAGAATAGATTACTTTTCATAAAAGAAAGATAGGATTGCTGAAGAAGGCATACGAGTTGGCTTCTTTGTGTGGTGTGTAGATTTATATGGCATTCAATGATTTATGTATGAAATGAGCTATTTTTCATTATTTTAGAGGGAAATGCCATTCATTTTAGAACTGAAGAGTTGAATTAGATAGAAAACAACGATAAGAAGAAGTATTTATTGACTCCAAAGGATGTACATAATTCATTTCTACACCAGTACCCAAAATTCATTACTCGATCAAAGACTAAAGTTAATGCTCAGCTTAAAGATTTGCCTATCACTCCGTTGAAATTAATCACAGACATAATGATAAGCGAGGAGCCATTATACTCTCGATATTCAGTTCTAAGTAGACAATTTTTCCCAATTCCTCAGCCGAAAAGCAATAAACCTAAAAATGAAAATAACACATGAATAATAACTATTTAATTTGAATTATAATAATGAATCGAACATAATGCAAATGCGATGAGAATCTCAAGAAGGACTTTGAAAACTGTTCTCAATCTTTGGAATGGCTGAAGATCCATTATGACATTAAAAAATTAGATAATATGCGAAACGATTACTAATAATTATGTAAAATAGAGATTGCCGATTAATAGTAATGGATAACTAAACAACGTAAGTAAATAGAAAGGGACTTGATGAGAACATTTCCGAATGAACCATTCTTTTAATAAAAGCAAGGAAAGGAGGCTTTGCAAAGATTACTCTATACTATTGCAATTTATGACATGGGTGTTGGATATGTGCAGGGAATGAATTTCTTGGCAGGCGCTCTCCTATATCATAGCGAAGAATGCGTAGCCTTCTGGAATTATGTGACATTATATGAGCGATTATAGTTGAGAGACATTTATTTGGAGAGTAGTCTATAATCATAAGATAGACCTTCCTGGGTTATCAAAGCACATATAAATAGTGTAATTGTTATGTATGAGCCAACAAAGAAAACTCTATGATTTGTTTCTGAAAAACAATGTTTAATTTGAAAATTTTTGCATACCTTGGTTTTTGTCAATGTTAGCCATGGTAATACCAATAAGATCTTATGTAAGAAATTAATCCAATTAGAATTTAGTTATGAAACCTATGATTTTAAGTAGATGGATATTCATTTATAAGTTGATTCTCTCCTATTTATAAAATTGTGAATTAAGTTGTGAGGGGCCTGAATTATTGATGGAGTTGACAAGTCAAACCCATAAATGGAATCAATGCATACCTTTAGCTCACAATTTGAATTTAGACAAAAAATTTATAGATTTAATGTTAGAGTCATTTGATTAGGATAAATAAACATTTTTAATTAAGTGATTTTATAGAATTACAGTACTATCTACCTTCCTTTAATATTAATAATGTAAGATTTCTTTTTCGGTAGTGATTTTGTTTTAAGATAAGATAGAAATAATAAAGATTAAATCATATTAACCAGAATTAATAATAAGATTATCAAAAATATTCCAACAAATTATTAAGCTTAAGTAATTATAATTTCAGTCTATATTTTATTTAATGTTTTTAAGATAGTACTTCAATGTTTTCGTTTATCAATGTATTACATTCAGAATGCTTCCCAGAAATATACAGCTAAATTCTAAGTCTTAACCTACCAAAAGCAATAATCATTTAAAAAATTGGTCTTTAATTTATTATTAAAATTCTTTTTAACAACTGACAGTTTATAAATTTATAAATATAAATTGAAAATAATATTTCCAAGTTAAACAACATTATCATTAAATCGAATTAGAATATGATTGAATCATAGGTTATACGGTATTTCGATGTTAAACTAGTGCTTTCTTTTTATTGATATGCATTTAAATAGTATATACATTATAATTGAAAATTAAAATTAAGTATTAATGTAAAGTGAATAATTGAGTGAACAAAAACTGTATGCCTGGGGCAGTTCTGAATGCGATCAATTTTTGGCAAAAGACGAAGATGACGAAGAATTATATGAGGTTAAGAGACCATATCACTTAAAAGAATTGAGCAATTTATCTATAGTATAAGTAGCATGTGGAGGGATGCACGCTCTAATTTTAACATCACAAGGAAAAGTAATTACTTAGATTATTCATTCAGGTGTATTCGTTTGGCTGTGACGATAAAGGAGTTTTGGGAAGACCCTAAGTGGAAGGCCAGGATGCAAGGTTACCTGACTTAATCACAGATTTACCTCCTGTGGATATGATAGCTTGTGGAAGTTCTCATTCGATAGCAGCCAATTCCTATGGTTTAGTGTACTTCTGGGGATTTTATGCGAATACTCATGGTCCAATAGGTGATGCAGTATCGAGACCTAAAAAAGTGGATAATATTACAAATGGAATCAAGAAAATACTATGCGGTTAGAACCATACTATGGTATTGCTAGATAATTTTAAAGTAAGTAATTAGAATGAATAAACTAGTTACTTACTTGGGGAGATGCGGAAACCTTAGTAATAGGAAGGAAAAGTGAGACCAGGAGATCTGTGATTTAAAATTTAAATCCTCAGCCTATAAAGATGAAGAGACCAATAATAGATATATTTACAGGGGCTTCACATGCTTTTGTAAAGGTATTGTTAAAGGATAACAAGCCAGGTATATATGGATGGGGACTTAACAATTATGGGCAATTGGGTATAGGGAATCAAGAAAATTAATAACTCCCTTGTTTAATCGAGTATTTTGAGAATATGGATATTGTGGATATGGTTGGTGGAGAACATCATACGATCGCATTAGATTTTAAAGGAAATGTTTACTCTTTTGGAAGAAATGATGATGGATAATTAGGTTTAGGAGAGTAATTGAATGAAAATTTAAGGATTGAGGCAGAGAAGCAAAGAGTATTAGAGGAAGAACTGTATTAGTAATAGCAGGTGAATAGAAAAAAAACAAGTAAAAAGAACAAATAAGGAGATTTATTTGAAGTCTAAAAATCTTAGAAGGTTATTGGATATGAATTCATTACTACTCCTTAGATGATTGGTAATATACCAAAGATGCAATCTATTTTTGCTTCGATGCATTATAATTATGCTATTTCTCAATAGAAGTAAATATTTTCTTGGGGGAATGGTTAGAGTTATGTGTTAGGAACTAGAAATGAAAATAGTCAATATTAGCCAAAAGAGGTACTAGTATATTGTTATGAATTAGGTAACAGCAATCTTTAAAAATGAAAAACTATTATAAATTTCCCTTGGTGCAAGTCATGTAATTGCGTTGACTTCACCTGATCAAACTTTTCAACTTTCAATGGTGGATCAATAACTTATATAAATTAATTTCCCGAAATCAAAATTGAAAAAAGGTCAGAAAAGTAACAGTAGAGAAATGAGCAGAGAGAAGAGTATCTCAATGAAAAGGAGTGTTTAGAAATTTGATGATAGCTTAATTCCTGTAAAAGATTTAAGAATTGATTGACATATATATTATTATCAATTGTATCATTACTGCTCTTCTTTTTTTCTTCTGCTTAGATGAGCTTAATTTAATGGATCATTTTTGGAATCAATGTGGCGATGGTCTATAAATTTATTAGCTATATCATCAATTTTTTTGGTTTTGGCTCTTTGTAATACGTTTTACTTCTGTTATTCTTGTAGTATTATTTTCTGAACAAATTCTTTTTGCTTCTATTCTCTTTCTAATTTCTATCTATTCAAACAGAATTCATAATTCTCTATTTCATCTTATAATCCTTGATGCATTTGTTTATTATTGACAAATTACTGAGATCTGTGGATCATCTCCTGAACTTCATGTTCATATCTCAAAAAGGTTTACAAGTCATCACTTAAAATATGAATATTTAAATATCCATCTTCATAACTCTCTTGAATATTTTTGGAATCAATATTGTGTTCTAAAGATTTCACAAAATTAATATTGATTTTTTCTTAATCAAATTGATTTTCTATTCCTTACTGAGATTCAATTGGCAAGGAATCATTCTTCCCTTATTATTGTTATAGAGGAGAATTAATGAAGGATGATGCATTTTTATTTTGATTGGATTGTTTACTTAATTTTTTTAAATTTTCTTTCGCAATCAAGAACTAGTTTTTGGCATCATCATCAAAAGATTCATCTGTAATTGAAGAATTAATATCTGAAACATCCAATTAATAAAGAGGTTTTTATTATTTCAATTTCTTACCTTTCTTGTCTCTTCTGCTGGGTTACTATTTCTTATTCTCTTCCTTAGGAGATGGACTAGGTGACCCTGCTTGATGGATTACTTTGAGCTTTTATCTTATGTGATTAAAGTGCTCTTTGGCTTTCCCAGTGTTATCTTATTCCAAAGGCTCTTGTTATTACAAGATTAAGCTTTTTGAAATTGATTTTCTTGGCCTTAATATTCTTTCAACTTATAACATTAAAATTAATGAGTAGAAAAAACTCTTACGAAAGAGCTTTTTAATCTGCTAATTCTTGTAGAAACCAAGGAAGATAGTTGAATATCATTGATTTCATAATGAAATAAAACTTTTAGGAAAAGGGTCCTTCGACTATGGAATTTCAAGAAGAAACGAATAATCAGAAGTCCTGTGATTTGTGTTTGTAATTGTAGGATGAATTGAGTAAATTTGTGAAAATTGACAGATTCCAATAGGTTATTGATAAGTTGTGGTAAAAGATGACTAAAATGGACATGGATAATTAAAGGGTTTTGTTGAAAATAGAGAATCTCGAAAAGGCTCTTTTAGATCAAAAAGGATATTTAGATGAGTTGTACGATCAACAACAATACAAATAATAGGATTAATCTCAAATAATTTAATAGGTGACCTTGGATAAAGGGTAGCTGGAGAAATTGGAAAAAAGAATTTCAAAGGAAAACCTAGCAGGCATTAAGAATATTGAAGATAATTTATATAAAAGTCTAAACAAGGAAGTTCAATCAAAGTTTATGGTTATGCAAGAGAAAATGGAAGAAATTAATCAATAATTTGGAGGAGTAAACGAGTAGATTGAACTTTTTAATCATAAGCATGGAGTCACTAGAGAGGAATGCGAAGAAAGAATTAATTAAATTGCTGCAATAGTTAATGAGAATAATCAGCTTTTAAGAGCCAATAATAATAGTGTGGGTGAAATGCAATAGCATGTAATTATTCTGTATTTTACATAGTATAGTGAATTGGATGTAGATGTGATGAGAATATTTCAACATATTAAGACATTATTATAAAATGATTACAAAATAACAGAGATGGAGTAGAACATAACTGATTTGAATTCGCAATTGATTTAATTGAGAAATGCTGTTAATGAAATTGGTGATTTTGTTTCAAAAATATGAAAAATATATAATCACTTTAATTTCAATAAATCATCGATGAAGGTGTTATCATTCACTCAAAATAAGCTCAGTTGCTCAGGTTAACCTTGAAAAAAAGTGTTATGGATAGGTAATCCTAATAAATACATCCTTTACCTGCAGTCCAAAACAAGCCAAAACAGATGAAATTGTAAACGAGACAATAATCTGAAACTTCCATTCCTCCAAAAAAATAAGAAAAGAAAATGTAAAGATAAATGAGCAATTTCGAGAAAGGCAATTTCTTATATTTCTTATATGCTTAAAAGAATGGTTAGGTAGATCTTTAAATAATGTAGAAAAATGAAAAAGAGTTTGGGGAGTTCCTGAGAAAAACCTATAACTTTGAGCCTCCTTAAAAGACTGAGGGACCAAGCAAAAAGGGTCTTCTTTACCTTTCGAAAAGAGAAGAGAATGACGATTACATCAAAAAATTGACAAATTCGGTATTGTCACCTGGAAACAAAAGCACTTTAGGAGGAAAGGAGGTTCCTCTGGATTAAGTGATAAGTCAAATGTTCGAGAAACAACTAGAACGATTCCCTAGAGTGAAGTAGAAGATTGAAAGAACTCAATGACTTTATAAAAATAAATGTAAAAATACAAGAATTCATTCAATTTATTTGCTATTCTCTATCTATTGAATAATCTTTTGATTCTTCTCTGTTACTTCCTAAACTTATAGAATTTACATATCATACTCTAATTTAGGACCTAAGAGACTTGAGTCGTTTGTCAAACTCAAATTATTCGTCTTCCAAGTCTGCTCTTTCTTACATGTATTAGAACAACTCTTAATTTAGATTCTCTAACATATTTTTGTAAGAAATTTGTAAATGACTTGAAATCTCAGTTTATGTAAAGAATAATTTTATTTAATTCTTAGCCTATTGTAATTATCTCAACTATTCAATTTTGCCTTGCTTCTCCCCCTTTAATTCCTGTCTCTAAGACTCCAAATCGAATAATTGTTATTCGCCCAATTCCTACAGGTACTCCCTCAGATAAGGATCAACCATTGGACTTTCCTCCTGGTATTCTATTTATCAATCACTCTCTAATACACTTTAATTAGATTTGCTATATTTTGCTCTTGATATCTCCTAATTCCTGTCGTAATTCCTTATGTTCGCCCTCCTTCTACTTTAGCACTTGCAGCAATTCCTGTTGATATTGCTTTTCCTTGTTCACAATGACTTCCACATCCTCCAGCCCATCATCTGAAGGTGTCTATTCAACATAGTCTCCGTCAGCTTCCTCATACATTAATTCTTAATTATTATTTTTTTAATGTCTTGGATTAACTAAAACCAAGTTACCTTCAACAAACCCAACAACTTGCTTAGTTTGTTTAGTGCATCACAAGATTAGCTGCATCACGAGCCCATCGAATAATTTACCAAACTTCCCCCTCACCTTTACACTAAATATAAAGGAAAGAAGCCTTCCCAAATTCTCTATGAAGAGGTTGTTCATTTAAATAACCCAATAGATCTACAAGGAAATTATTGAAACTCCCAATATCAACAGATTTCTATAGCCTCCTCCACAATAAGAATTGAAAGATCAGAATTTTAAATGTTGGTAATGTTAAAAAGAGATATCAAATGGCTTCCTTACAATAGGTGCTAATTGCGATTAGTGCTTCTTTCATGGCCGCTACTTTTGTAACGACTGCATGTCTGTAGTTCGAATGCCTATTCCCTGGAAGGCCTTGGATAATTTTGATCTAAGACACTATAAGGTTTCTAAACTTGCTTAATCCGAAATAGATAAATTATATGCCTTGCCAATTTTAGAAATTACTACAGATTCTAAATTATTGCAGGCTAACAAAACTCTATTTGAATTTCTCGTGCTCAAAAGATAAATTCATTTGTTGTATGACATGATCTGCGATCCTAAATTAGTACAAACCTTATTAGATTAAAGAATGAACCTTTGCTTAAAAAGAAATTGCTTCAGTTTAAAGGACCTATATGAGATATACAATGGAAGTCTGACTAAGGTCATTTAAGGATATTATATTATACTGTTTAAACATATTGATGTTTGTAAGAGTTGCCAAAAAAGGGGACACATTTGCATTATTTGTAAGCATATGGTGCCAATTCATGCATTTGATATCAAGAATGTCACTTATTGTGACACTTGTTTAAAAGTATATCATAGAGAATGTGTTGAATCAAAATCATGTCCGAATTGTTTACAATAGAGATGATATTATATTTATGAATAGAACAATTACTAATTATTATATTTTCATTCTATTTGAAATTAAAATAATAAATATTTTTCAGAATCTAAAGGTTTTTTCAATTTTCATCTACTTTTTCCATCATTTGAACAATGTCAGCATTTTCAGTGTTCTCAATCAAAAAGCTGCTTCCTTGAATAGTGGGTTGAGATTTAGAATTTTATAATTGAGAAAGGGAATTTGATGAGAGTTTACTACCCAACCAGCCACCATCTATCACTTATTAATAGATTATCTGAAATCTACAGGAAGGGCAATTAAGAATTTTCATTAGCCA
This sequence comes from Paramecium tetraurelia, assembly GCF_000165425.1. Classification (NCBI taxonomy): domain Eukaryota; phylum Ciliophora; class Oligohymenophorea; order Peniculida; family Parameciidae; genus Paramecium; species Paramecium tetraurelia. The sequence goes on from NW_001799066.1 coordinate 251,922, forward strand.
TTTCATTAAGCATTGATGGTGAAATACATGACCACAGGGTGTTATACTAATTTCCTTGAGATTTAAATCATCCATACAGACTACACATTGAGTTGTTTAACTGTACGAAGGGTTTATTTAGACGAAATCTTCATAATCATAACTTTCGAAATATTTCTTGAAAAACTAGCTAGAAAAGTTCTTAGGGTTATTTTCTATTTTGGGAGGTCGAACCTTAATTCTTCTCCTCTTTTTCACTATAATTTCTTTCTGTTTACATAAATTTGTGACTCCAAAACAAAGAATAATCATAATGATATTAAAGGAGGCAAATGCTAAAAACATACAATTGCCACTCAATATTGTAGCAGTTTGTTCTGGCTTCATTATTATATTTATTGTCTAATCTGTTTGACTTTGCAATCCTACAATCAAAGTGTTTGCATCTTTAAACTTTATTTTGAAATTCTGAATCAATTTAGTGAGACTCAATTAACTATGGAGGATAGCAGTGTAGGAGGTTTGATCGGGAATCTCAAAACCTTTGTATCCCAAGAGTCCAAAGCTAGCAGCTACAAAAATTGAATGATTATTTACTAATTGGATCAATGACATCATCAGCAATTAAAATAGCCTCTTTATCAAATTAAAATGACAAATACACAGCTTTATGAGGTGATAAATGAATCTTATAATTTACATCTTAATCTATTCTGAGTAACTCGAATTGGCAATATGATCCAAAGTATCCTGTTTCGCATTCGCAATTTTGATTACACTTAGAATTTTGCATCGTTTTACTGATGATAAATCCCTAACAGTTGTTAGTGCATGTAGAACGAGGTTTTGAATAAACTTCTATTTTTAGTTTAAATGGCCCAAATCTATCTCTGGCATAATAGTATATGTTATCCATATAATTCAGTTCAATCAAATGGGTGTGATAATGGATTTAAATTGATTCATAATCGAAAAACATAACCTTTTGGCTTTCAATAAATATTGGCTTTACCGTTGTATTAAAGTCCGTATCATGAATTTCTTCCCTAGACACAAGTGCGATAGGGTAATTCACATTCTCAAAATAAAATGCTATTAATAAATTCTCATCATTCTTTTCTACCTTGATTATCCCTGATATTTCATTATTTCCATACAGTTCAAGTGTTTTTAATAATTTTTGTCCTTTAATCGCTATAATGTGGAGAAGTAAAAATTAGATCATTATACAATTAAATATCTGAAAAAATAAAAAAACTAATATTATTGCTACCATTATTCACAATTTTGAGGCGTTGCTAACAATTATTAAAATAGTTAATATCAATTCATAAAGTATTAACATAATTATTCATCCTCAAACAAATTATATATATAATCAACCTTAATCAAACCATTATTTCAAAAATATTCATTATTATTATATTAAATAATATGCTTTAATTTTAAAGTTGTGTGAATAATATTATTCTAAAGTAAGCTTACGAGGAAATTAATGAAACAGCAGATATGCCTCAAGTTTTGAAGCATTCCTCATTAACTCCTATGCCAATAGAAATGACAGCATCCTTATTAAGAATTAAGTAATAATTGCTTAAAGAAAATGAAAATGAATCATAGAGATAAATATTATTAAAAGCAGGCTCATTAGAAATAATTAGATTTATAAGTTAATTGGCAGATATGTATACAACATAATCTAAAGATAAAAATAAGTCTGTAAATCAGATATTGAAATAAGAAAATTTAGGATTAGAATTGTATTTTCCATAATTATCTGTAGCTCCGATATTTTATCTGAAATGAGACATGCCTTAACTCATAAAGATATCCCAGACAAGAAATTAATTATTTCTACAATCAATTATATTATTAGCTATTTAGAGAAGAATTATTGGAACATAAAATTGAAAGAATAATCCCCAATATTGCAAATACGAGCCAATATAAAACACTTTTTGGATTCATTAAATGAGGAAGATTACATTGCTTAATTTGAGATATATGATTAATATTCTTAACAACAACAATAGATCATAGTAATATTTTGCTTGGATTATTTGATAGGTTTATCAGACTTTCATATTGTTCATAAGGTAATTATACGTTTTTTTAATGTAGAGTACCGAATAAAGACTTCAAGATAGAAGAGTGGGAGATTAGAGAATCAAGATAATTTCCAAATTCACAATCTCTTTAATTCAATTCTTGTATAATAATAAGAATACTAATCATGTTAAACGACAACTTGCCAGAAGATCATATATTTGCAATGATGAAGCTTTCTTAAAGCTTTACAATAAGCTTAATGTGATTGGATATATAAAATCAAATATCAGAGAGTTTATTAAGACTTTAGAGCAAGAATTACCTGAACTACAGTCAAAAAAAATTCATTCATCTTTAGAACTCAACTAAAAAGTTGAAAATATAGACGAAATAATCGAATAGAAGGTGAAAAAACCAAAATTAATTGGTTCTTTATATTGTGACTACGTAAATAATATAAACAATTAAGATGATTTATGATATGTCTAAAAATTGTTCCATAAATTTATTTAACTCATAGAATAGTAAAAATAAAAATATTTATGCATTAATTATTTTATTTATTAAATTTAATGAATTAACACAATTTAAAAGCAACTCTGGCCATTCCAAACTCTGGTTTTGACTATTGTTTGTCATAAGATGAGAAACTATTTTACATTGTCTCAGCTGATCTATTAATGACCTATGAAATATCAACAGGGAAAAAAAACATTATAGCAAAATTAGATGAAATGAACTTAAGTCATCCTAAAATTTGTGTATCGTCAGATAATTCAATTTGTTGTGTGAGTGCATAAGCTATAATAAAGGGGCAAGTTACTTTTGTTCTACTAAAATTCGATTTAGAGAAGAAATTACTTTCGGAAACTTATATAAATTATCATTTGATGTAAGTTGAAATGCTAGAGTTTTTACAGAATTCTTAAATGTTAATTAGTTTAAGCATAGATACAACAATCAAAATTTTTGACTTTGCTCATTAAAAACCAAAGACTATTTTAACAAGATGTAAGTACAGGGCACTTTATTGTAAGTTGATGTAGAATTAGAACAGATTAATTATTATTGATAATTTAAGTAAAGTACAGCTACTTGATGTAAATACTGAAAAACTGATAAAAAGTTTCTAGTTAAGATCAGGTAACTTTCGTAAGGCCATACTTGAAAAAAATGGCATAATGGCTTTGATTGCCAAATCTTAAAAATGCTTTTTGTATAATTTACCAAAGCAAAAACTAATTAGGAAGTACGAGATAAGTGATGATTTTAAATAATTAATATTTCTCACTGACCATTTGATTTTATAAGATGATGGCTTGATTATACTAGTAAATATTGCCACTTGTAAATAAAAGTAAATACACTTAAAAAACACTCAAGATTTAAATAATTTGATTTTATATCAAAACTTGAACAAATTAATCATATGTGATAAGGAATAAATATACTTCTTAGATATTATATATCTTTAGGAATAATGATTCACTTTAATATGTTATTTTTATCATTTTAAATTAATTACATTTCAAATATTTTTGAAAAATATCTTGATTTAAAAATTGTTAAACTTAAAATACTAAATCAATTTTAAAGGACAATATTCTATAATTCTAGTATAAAACCATTTCATAATTTTAAAGTCCTATAGCTTCATTTATTACAATAAATTTTAAATATTTGTTGATTAATTTTACATTATATTACATATTGCAATTGTTTAATAATATGCACTTTATAAATTCATTAATTTTATTTATTAATCATTTTTCGGCATGAGCTTTAACATTTTTTCTTTCTTTGATACATAAGTTAATTATGTCTTAAGTATAAATCAATATCAGTTTTATTTTGTTGAATGAATCTGGAACACCACAAAAAATTTCCAAAAAATTTTCTAGCAATCCTCCTAGCCAGCTTTGATTTGAATAATTTCTAAAAATGCATCCGGTTGTAATTTTGGCTTTGGATTTTTACAAATTAGATTATAAATGGGTCCTATTTTACTATCTGCTAATCAAAACTATTAATAATGAATGATGATAATTTCTTCCCTATATTCTTATAATAGTTTTTTGTTTCACCAGGATATATATAAGGACTGAACTTAACAATCTTTTTCTTCCTAACTTCCTAAATTGATTCCGATTCGTACTCTTCTTTAACTTCTTGCTTTATTATTTGTTCTCCAGCTTCCTAAAACAGTTAACAAGCTTAAATGTAAGGTGGAGGAACAGGGTACACATATATTCCATAAGGGTAGCAAAATAAACCCTAAAGAGGGATTGATGAATTTTAGGATTATAAAATGTCTTTCATATTTTATTTCAGTAGTAAAAAAGTCATGTTAGTTTCAATATCTAATCAATATTAAGAACAAAAAGCGCTTTTAGATGTTGTCATTCAGGATTATTTATATAAAATCATACGTTTCTTTTCCCAAAATACTCAAAAATGTATCAAGTCAACTAGAGTATCCAAATATTAATTCTATGAATGATTATTTTGTATTTTATATTTAGGTCTAGGTATTCTGAGGTTTATTGTTATTTTTTGGATTCAATGCAAAAAATATCAAGCAAATAAATCTATCAATCGAAACCATTATTCAGGCTCATAAATCTAAATAAATGAAAATTCGAACTAGAAATTGAATGAAGTAAACTGACCAACTCATAAATGATGCTCCTTACTCTCTGTCTCACACATTTATGTATATTTGAAAAATAATTTACTATTTAAATTGAAATATCAATTAAATAGTTAAACCTATCCCAATCTAGCAATCATAATCCAACATTTCAAAACTTATAAAAGAAAGAAGCCGATTCATATTTACAAAGTATGAGGAAGCAAAAGGACTTAATAATTTAAAAAATTTCCTTAAAAAGATTGGAAAAATACAATAGAATTAATAATTAATCTATTTGAGTTATTTTAAATTTAAAAATGGCATCCATTTTATTAATAAATGAAAAAATGCTTACATATTGAACTTATTAAGGCTATATGATTAGCACTTTAAAAAAAAATTGGTATTTAAAAGGAATATCAAGAAATTTTATAACATCATCAATATTTTTTGGGATGCAATTAAAAAAATTGAATTACCTCTCGAAATAGTGTCAACAATGCATGAATTCTCCTTTTGTTAATGTTAAAATTTTTTGGTCATTTTGTATTGGAATTTTAATGATTATATTAAATACTTGAATGGATTTTTAAATTTGCTAAAATACTCAAAGTCCAGAAAAATTTCTATGCTTAAATGAGGAATGCTATTCGGCCGAAAAAAAACACATACAATGTTACCAGTGTCTAACTAAATAGCATCTAAGCAAGAACAAGGTAGTAAGACATGTGGACGATTTCATAGAGCTAGAATAATTTATAAATGAAATAAAAAAAAAACAAACAAGAAGACAAACATACATCTAAATGATATTTTAATAGGCAATCGACTTTTAGAAGAGTAAAATTTAGGAAGTTTAATTGAGCAGAAATCCTGACTTAATTAAGAATGCAACAGAAAAGATAGAAGGAGACACCACAAAATTCCTTAGGTCTCTGAGCACTTTATATTTGGATCAAAAGTTCACATTTCCTTACCAAAACTCATTTCATGTGTAATATGTAAAATTTTACTTTGAAAATGAAAATAAATATTAAGAAGACTCAAAATCGAAATTATCAATCCTATTCTCATAAACTGAGAAGTACATGCAGACTCTTGATCTAGACATTCGTACTACCATGAAAAGGTTAATATTAGATTAATTATGTATTTAGGTCTTATTAGAAATTAGAACTGCTGGAAAAATAAGTCACTTAATTTAGTAAATCGTCATTTTACAATAAGTTATAATTATTAATACTCCTATTAATATTGCCATATCTAGTGTATTTGTAAATCAATCAACTGGAGATAATAAAATATTAGAGACAATATGAATAGACATCTCAAATATAAGAGTATTTAATATAAGAATTAGTCAGTATTAAGGATAAATATAACATGCTTGATAAAAAGATGGAATATTTAATGATGAATGAGACTGAAGATGTTTTGGCTTTGAATAAAACCATAACGGAAGCAGTAGATGGTGTTTAAAAATTAAAGCTTCGATTTGATGCTTTTAAATAAAGTTCAACTTCTAATTTAGAGAAATTTAGGATAAATATATAGAATAGCATAGAAACTTTACAAAATAATATAACATATCTTCAGACTTAGGAAAACAATTTTGGAAATTAAATTTCATAAATTTCATCAAAGATAAATGTTCTATTTTTAAAGAAAGATGATATGAAACAACTATTGGAGTTATAGAAGAAGGAGAAATCTAGAAGATTAAAGGAGATAATAAATTAGTTGGAAGAGAAACAAGTAATGAGAAGGATAATTCAATTGAAGAATTACTTGTATTCACTTTTGCATTACAGACATTTAATAAAAATTCATTTAAATTTATCAAAATCAGAACTCAAAGATTTTTAATTGATTTATGAAGAATTATTTGATAAGCCAGTGTTAGTTTATACAATGATATCTATATAATAAAAAGTCTTTAAAAATGAGGGTGACAATCCTTTAGTATGTTTAGGAGGATTGAGTATCAATAGTTTGGATAGCATTGATTTAATAGCGTGTGACTTCGCTAATGATATTTTTAACCCAACTTTTGAGTCAGATAAGGCTGTAAAAAGTAGTCATGGAGATATCTACTGGTATTAAGTATAGGAATCTTCATTTGGATTTGCACCGAATGAAAATATAAAACTATTATATTGCGATGATTACGACGAAGAAAACGAGTACAGATTAAGTTATTGGTATAATCTGCGATCATCTTCAGGTGGACGTAGATTGGGTAAATTCACATTGTTAGAGAATTCATAAGAACATATGTTGTAAATATATTTATTGAAGGCTCCATTTTAATGATATGTTCAAATATTTATTATTATATTTATCAACTCATTAATGTGGTCTCACTAAGATCTTTCCTGATGTTTGATTCTTTTTGTAAAATTAGATGCCTTCATTAATTTTGTCAAGTGGATATTGTTTAGCATACTCTGTCTTAAGTGTTGTTTTAAGTAAAGCATTCAAATTCTTTTTAGCATTTTCATCAACAAATGGGTTATACTTGTGAATCAAAGTAGTCAACCAGAACCCTTTGATGGTTTTACCCTAGAAAATCAAAGAAATTGCACTAATATCGCTGACTGGCTATCCTGATAATAACCCATAAAGAAGAGCAGTTGATTTATTAGGCAATTAGCTGAGTATTTCTCCTGTAATATTGCCACCAATGCAATCAAAAAAGACGGTAGCACTAAAAAATAATTAACAATTCTTACTTCAATTTATGGGCCAAGGCATTTAAATCCTTCTAAAAGGTCTCTGATGTTTGATTTAACACATATTTAGCACCTTCCTTTTAGAGAAGCTCAACCTACTCTTGTCTTCTCACTACATTTATGACATCGATTCCTGAATCTTAGAAATATTTGACTAACATTCTGCCCAAGGCTGAACTTGCAGCAGTATGAACTATAGCCTTGGCTCCTAATTCCTAAGTTTCAATCAACATGAGTAGGACTGTGATAGGGTTAACGATAGATGAGGCTCCGGCTTCAAAAGATATATCATCATCTAATGGGATTATTTGTTGGCTGGTAGTCAACGAATACTGACCATAGCTACCATAGTTGGAATAAGCAGTAAATGCAACCTTGGTGCCCACCTTCACATTTTCTACATTGGGTCTATCAGATATATCACTAATAAAGAATACCCTATTTGAACTACTACTCCTGATCCCTCAATTCCTGGGACTGCTGGCAATACTTTTCCAGATGGATAATGTCCATCATTTAATGATAGATCTGATGGATTGACTGGTGCTGCTTCAACCTTTATCAATACTTCTCCTTCTTTTAATTCAGGAGTTTTAATTTCAGCAATCTGAAGTTCTTTTCCGTACTCTGCTAATTAGGCTGCCTTAAAGGTTTTAGGAATTTCGAATTGTTACATTATTTATAATTTATTTTTTTCTGGGTATCCTTGAATTTAAATTGTTGAGAATAATTCCGAATTCCAAAAATTATTTTGTTACTTCATCAAAATAATCAAACAATTGGATAAATTAAATATATATATAATATGAAGATTTAAGTTACTACCAAGGAGGGAAGGATGAAAAATTGCAGAATAGAATAAGATCAATACTATTGATAAAAGTATTTAATTGAAAATTAAAAATATTTATAAAATGCTGAATGGAAAATAAATTGGAGATTACGTGCTTATGGAAGAATTAGGCAGGGGCTCCTTTGGCTGTGTAACTATCTCTCTATATCATTCTTTCGATAGGTTTACAAATGCTAGAACATTATCGATTAATCATTTCATGCAATAAAGATTATCCAATTTCAATCTTTGAGCAATTGCGAAGGAGTTGTTGGTGAATTATTAAAGGACGAGATAAGTGTACTGACTAAAATAGATTCGCCTAATGTTTTGAAATTGGAACACTACTTTTAATCAAAAAGTAATTGCTATATTGTAATGGAATATTGTAATGGTAAATATACATATTTTTAATAGCAAACAGGAGGGGATTTAGAAAGGTACTGGACCAGGGAAGGTAAAAGAATAAAGGAACAGAAAGCACTAGAAATCGTTATCCAGATTCTGAATGGATTGAGTGAATTACATAAATAGAATGTGATACATAGAGACATAAAATTGGCCAATATTTTGATGCATAATGATCAAATTAAAATTGCCGATCTTGGATTCTGTAAGCAATTGCAAAACTAGGTTTGATTTATTTTTATACTACTTTAGGAAATGGAGGTTAGCTTATGTTTGGGTACACCAGGCACGATGGCACCGGAAGTAGCCTCATTCGAGAGTTATGGCTTACAATCAGACATCTTTTCGATAGGGTGCATCTTCTATCAACTTTTATATGGTGAATTGCCCTTTGAGTGTCTAAATATCAATTCCTATATAAAAGCTATTCGATATTGTAATATCATAACCATTCTATGTTAGAGTAAATCGACTTCAATAAGAATAACGTCGTGATCCAGGATGAATTAAAGGAGATTATTAGCAAGATGTTGAAAGATGAACCCAAAAAGAGATTAACCTTCCCCCAATTATATCAATATCCTCTTTTCAGGAACACACAAAAAATGTCTTAAGTAAGTAAAATTGCAATTCAAAATATGACGAATCCAGAAACTACTAACTACTATGAAGAAATTTATAAAAATCAACAGGATATTCAGATAGGATAGTAAGGCATGACCGCCTTGAAATAGAATGGAGACATCTTTAAAACTTAAACTGAGAAGCAAAACTAGTAATCTCAGTTTATGAGTAATCTATAGAATGCGAATAATAGCAATCGCAATCTTTTTGTATAGGATCAAGTATCAAAGCTGACATATGAAATTATGGCAGCCCAATAATTGCGTCCAAATCAATAATAAATTAATAATGCTTTATAGGAACTCTAAGATAATGAGTAGATATTCAAAACTGACAGATTCAAGCATAATTATAGCATGACTGCTAATAGTTAATAGAATCAGAAGTTATGTCAGCAATTTCGTTTCCTTTTGGATGCCTTATAATATTGCGATAGAACATACATTGAAATCGATCAAATCTAATTCTTAGATGAAAGCTAGGTAAGCTTTTTCATTTGATATCAAAGACTTTGATAGGCAAATTCATGATCCAAAAGAGAATAAGATCTGAAAGCAAGAAGTTTTTCTAGGTTTAACAAGAGAACCCATTCTATGATGAATTGAATTAAATGGGAGAAGCCTTCAAACCTTATGTCTAAAATCAACTGTTTGAAAAATTGCATCAGCAGATGTACTATTTTGATTTAGTGGTTAATAGCATAAGTTCTTCTTCCCTTCTTAGTAGATTAACACAGCCCTTCATAAATGAGTTGAAGGATGAAGAAACAGGAATATTCCACTTGCACTATTGGGAAGCATTAAATGAATTGCATCAATTAATCAAAAAAGAAATCAATAGGGAAGCGGACAACAAAAGAAAGAAGATTTTAGTGATCGCGTTGCTTCATTTATAAGGATGCATGCATTTCCAAGATCTGTGTACTTTGAAAATAGATTTTGAGGAAGAGTTTTTACACATAAAAAAGAAAAATTTGATTGAGTTGATCAAGAAAGTTTAATATTGATATTTATATTCAAATTTTACATTTATTATATAATATAATATGCTTCCAATAATACTATTATTACTTTATCAAGTGTCCTGTGGTAGAGTTAGACCATATGGACCAAGATCACTTACAATGTCTAATGTCAATCCCAATGGGTATCTTAATTTGATCTATTAGAATTTAGTTGGTCTGAATACAATTTTACAATGATATTTGATACAACCTTACCATCATCAGGAATTTTAGTGATTGAGTTCCCAAACGCAAATTATCCTGACAGATTGGGATTACGTCCAGATGCTGTTTTGTATGCGCCTTACCCTAAAACGAGAACTTTTGTTTAGAATGACAGATCACTGGAAATTCAATTAGGAGAGTGGCCGATTGAAACTCCTTTGACTGTAACAATCTCAGGAATTATTAATTCACAAAAATAAGGAGGTACTGGAAATTTCAAAGTCTATACAAAACTCAATTCTCATATTGTTGACATTAATAGGAACTTTGCTGTCATTGGATTGGCAGGAGAAACTATACAACTGTTATCAGCCTAAATGTCTATTAATAACAATTATGCTGGAGAAGTGACAGACTATTTAGCCTCTCTCCAACCTAGTTAGGATTTGAATAGCAGAATCGACTTCATTATCACATTCCCAGATTTGTATGATCTTTCCCAATTGAAAAAGTGCTCTTGCAATGTCTTTACTCCTTCTTGCACTGTTCATAAGAATTTTAAGAATCAAATACTTGTAGGAGGCAATCAAAATTCTATTCCAAAAGGTACCAGTGTTTAAATAACATTTAATGACATTGTGAATCCATCGAGGAAGATGAAAACACCCCTCTTTAATTTCAGAGTAATTGAAAGAAACACCAATAACACATTATAGGAATCATCGGCTGTTAATGGGTTGGAAATCTTAGCAGGATAAATGAAATTAGTCATGTTAGAAATTCTTTACTATCAACCTTATATCTATTACATCAGAGACTTCAGACTATAATTCAGACCTAAAAATGGGTTTTAATATGCCAAAATATCAACCGATTTCTATTAGGTAATGAGTTGCCAAATCACGAGAGGATTGTTAGACCCAAGTAAATTTTAAGATAGTATATGCAGTCCCTTGGGAAGAGATATGTTTTTATCTAATATTTAATCATACGTAGAATCTGATTATAGTTATGAATTCGTTGAGGTGCGTTTCAGAGCAAGAATCGGAGATAGAGTCATACTTACAAACCCAGTCGAAATATACACATACAAGGATTCAGATTATCTCTATCTGGCAGATTAGGATAGTCTCTCTGTTAACAGTCAATTGCAAATAGTATTATGGCCAATAGTGACACCAACCATGGTCTTTGCTATCACATTTGATGACCCTTTGGTCTAAACCAATGTATATCCATAAACCAATGCTTAAATCACTATAGTCTATACTGCCAAGGTCGGTATCAGTTTAACAACCAAAACTGTCTTCGGGTTGGAAATCCCATAAGATTTCTAGGGAGTCCCAGAATGCACATTCAAAGATCCAAATGATGTTATGGTAGATGTAACATGTGAATTCGGACTTGGATTTCTGAACATCACAAATGTCTTTGATTATTACGATTCTACAATTAAGGGAGCAGTTATAACAATAAAAGGGCTTTTAACACCAGAAACAGCTGGCAATTTTCCAATCGGAACGTTTGTTTAAGATCAAAATAATGTTTATTACAATAATGACACTTTCGTAATATCACCACCAACATTTAAGAAAACTACTGGATAACCTGAATTAACAACAGCAGTCAGTTAATTATCAATTCATTAGAATCAATAAACAGCTATATAGATTTAACTTCAATTGGATTGTGATATTTCAGCAGGAGTTAAAAATATGAATGATCCCTATGTTCCATTTACAACTATAGAAGTCTATTTTTATTAGTATTATATTACAAATAATGTGTTTGATTATGATTTAGGATCAGGATTGCCAGATCTATCATAATATGGTTGTTAGTTTTAAGATGGAATGGTGGCTAGTTCTGGGAATAAGTTGTCATGTGTACTATTCCATGGTATTAACACTGCAACTCCGACATTTGCCAATTATGCCATGGTCAAGATTTAAGGTTATGCAGCCATTACAGCAACAAATACATCTCCAGTTACTATCTCATTTAAGATACCAGTGAAATACCCTTCCACTATTGGAGCTATCCCTCGTATTAGAGTTGATCTTGTTAAATATAATCAGAAGGTCAAATCGACATTGAGGTCTCAATCATTCAATATTGGAGCTGTTAAAAATGCAGTAGGAAACAGTTTAGTCGTTTTCAGTGGGCCAGTGTTAGAGAATCCCAAATTATAGGTAGAAACTACTTTAACTTACAAATTCAAAACAGTTATAAGTTTGGCCAAATCTAAATTGAATGGAATATATTTTGAAATACCAAGTGGATTTACTTTCAATTCAGATAAGTTGTTGGTAAGTATTGATGGTGTCTATTAAGACCCAGAGGTAATCTAATATTTTCCCACTTTTATTTTCATCATGACCAAATTTTCCCAATTATCAAATGGTATTACTCACAACTTGATTTTTGAAAGAGTAGATCTCCCAGTGAGTCTCCCATCCTCCAGTGTTACTCATAACATTAAGACTGCATCAGGTGGACAATTCGCAGATACAGCCACATTCACAATACCTACCTTAACTAAAGGATCTCTTCTAGATATTAGTTTAACTCTATCATCGGATTCTCAAATGCATCCATATGCTAATTATTCAATTTCATTTACAACTTCCATGAAATCATACGATGGATCCATGATAATAGTGGATTTCCCATTAGGATATGATATTTAAGCATCGAATGCTTACTTAGATAATATTCCATATACAAATTTAAAAAACACCACTACCAATACCATTTCATATGATTTACCAACCATTAGAAAATTCAGAGTTCTTAATTTTGCTCCTTTGATTAAAGGTCAAAGAGTTTCAATTGGTATTTTCAGTGTAAAAAACCCTATGAGTGGCACATTTACAATTGGAATTTCTACAGTGGACAAGAATGGAAATATAATAGAAGATGGATCGAAATCAGTGACAATTGGTTCAACTATTTTTTCAACACAAATTTTAACAGTAACTTCAGTAGAGTCTACTCCAAATAATAAAAAAGCTTTGGCATTATACACTTGGTATGTGAATGTAGATTTTACAATTCCTAAGTTAAGTTAAATTTAGTTATTCCTTCCCGGAATGCTCTCCATTTATTCAATATCTGCTGCTATTGTATCTTGTCGGATAGTCTAAGATTCAGTTATTCCACTAAAGGATTGTTTGGCTAATGAATTAGGTTCTCCTTCTTATGTCTAAATGATTACTGATTACCCAATTAAGGGAAAGGCTTTTAAGATTGAATACTATGGATATTTATAACTAGAAAATGCGCTAAGTGGACTCACTATTTCAATCACATATAATTCTTAGGTGATTGCAACTGGATTATGTCCAACAGTTGCAGTGACTGATTAATTAACACCATCTTAAGTGACATTGGATTTCTACCCAAAAAATGAAGGAGAAATTGCATACTACAATTTTTATTTAGAAATTGGCAGTGCTTTTACAATAACATCTAATCATTATATTCTAATAAGATTTCCTTTTGACTATGATTATATAATTGGAATTGAAAAGATGTAAGTCAAAAGTAACACTCTCTAAGGAGCTTTGAAGATGGCCATAATACCATATCATATAAAAATAAGTGGATTCTATGAATTGAGTAATTTCAAAGGCACATTAGATATTAGTCTATTAGGAGTGATCAATCCAAATAGACAGAATAACAAGGTCACTGGAACATTTTTATTTGGAATAATGGATGGAAATAAGATGGTCCTAGGTAATACTGCAATAAGTGGTGTAATTCCTCAATTGGCTCCACTATTGATCCAATTAAATAAAATCACCAGCAGTGTTTCTTTGAGTAGATATGCAAGTACATTCACTTTTGAAATCTACCCTCTTTAAAAAGTGTTGTCAACAGTTTATGGAGGGTAATTGTATGCAGACTTTCCTAATAACTTCATAATTGATTCTTTCAATGGAGGTTGTGAAACCACATCACAATTTTCATTTTTTGCTTCTTGCAAATGGGATTATTTTAGATTCCTGTTCTAAACAAATAATTAGGATTGGTATGCAGATCGATCAGGATAATTGGATTTGACAATTACAAATGTGTTGACTCCAGATGATGATGGAGAAACAAACAATTTCATAATCTATAATTATGATTCAATAAATAAAATAGTGTTGGGAAGAACATACGCAAATCTCCATTCTGCATCATTGATATATAATTATGATGGATTACAGATTGATGTTAATCTTAAATAGCCATTCACTTTGGAAGTGGGATCTTATTCAGATGAAATCATAATGAATATCACTGATACAGCAGACTTCACTCTTACTCTATCCCCTAACGTTTTGGACTCCTAAATTATCATTACTCCTAATCCAGTCTAAATTGTTGCAGGAAGCAAATAAGCCAAATTTAGAGTGGCTGCTCCCAGAACCATTTTGTTGTAGACTTACTACATTTAATGGAGTAAGACTGGAGACACCTTACCTGTTACTTATGCTCCTCTGAGATTGACACCCTTGCAGATGGTTAAAGGCACATTAAAGAGGAAATTGACGATCGAAAAGATGGAATATATGCCAAGAAATGGAACATCATACCCACTCTACATCACAACCAACAATCCTCCATATTAGTAGTTGTTAATAAGAATAGGCTTCAAAATGAATGTTACTGCAGACGTACCTCTCAGATAGAAATGGTTCATTACAGACAAGAGATTAGAATAACTTAAACTCACTTATGCTGAATTGGTCGATAGTGGAGTTGATATTACAGAACATTCTATTGCCAACCTATCCAGTACTCAATTGGAAATGGCTAAATTGCAGTATTCAGTTAATTATGATCTAAATATTTCAATCAATTATCCCAGTAAGGAAGACACTCTTACACTCTATTACAGATTGAGAGGATATGACGCAGATTCATTCGAACTCGATGTTCAAGAAATGATCATCCCCATAAGAGATCAAGAATTCAGAAAACCTAAAATCCTTGAAACCAAAGTTCTAGAAGTAACCAGATCTACTGCTACTTTCTAAGTTACTACTGATATCAAAGGATTCATATTTTATGTGTATGCTGATCAACATATGCCGAATCCAATCTTCGAAGAGACCAAAGAACCCAACCTTGACAATGTCACACTCTCTCATTCAAATCCTCTATATGGTGTTGATTATGTTAGAACTACGACCTTAGATGTCAATTTCACTATTTCTAAACTCTCACCTAATCACAATTATGAGATCTTTATATTCGTTATGAACTTAAATAAAGTCGACAATCCCACCTTTATGAAGGTCTTCTTTTAAACCCTTAAGTCTCAAAGGATTGCTCTTCTAACCCTTAAAATTAATTAAGCTACTATTGACAATGAAGTCAAAATGGATTACATTCAAAAAGTGGCTGAAATGATCGGAATCACCAAGGCCAGATTATTAGAAAGGACGACAGAATGCAAATAGACCACTCTAGATGTTTCTACCTCCAATTCTTATCTGTTCTGGAATTTGATTATCTTACCTGATCCTTCAAATATGAATGAATATACTAAACCACTCATTCTAGCCTAAACCTTAAACTCTAGGAGAGCTGAAATATAGAAGTTTATCACCAGACTTGATGACGAACCCTTCTTTACTTTGGAAGAAATCTCTGACAACATTCCTAGTTTTGTTATCAACCCTGAAATGATTGATAGAACTACTTCATCAATATCTGTCAGATTTAAGGTCTCTTACTGTGGTAAAGCCTACCTCACTGTCAGGAAGAGAGAAAACTCTTAAAGTCTGTCCATTGTTAATGAAACCATCTTTGCTTAAGAACTTCAGAGTGTTCAATTTCCATCAGCCTATCAAATTAAAAATGCTCTCAATGAGTCTAATCAAGTAATCAATCAAACAAAAATCACTATTCAAGACACTGATGCCTTCTATCAATACAACTACACAGATCTAGATGTATCTATATGATTTTTTCATTTAAGTAAAAAACCGTCTATGACATTTACATTTCCCTTGAAAATGATTTCATTGCCAATCCTGAATTGTTTAGCAATGATTCCGTTGCCAGATTTACTGCAAAAACACAAAAGATTATTAGTAAACATATCCTTATGTATTTTAGTTCCCCTAAATATTTACAGTATCAATTATTAAGGTTTGCTTCCATTTTTAATGATTATCAATTTATTATTAATGATATGATTACATATTTAACAAATATTACTATCATTAGGTTTCTCTACATTACAATAAATATGTGATTTTCTAAAATTGCATTAGAGAATATTTAATCGAACTCTTTAGAATACCTCTCATTAATAAAATTAATGAATAATTATTTTCAACCTTTCTCTGAAATCAAAGGGTATTAAATACAAGCTTTAATAGGAATAGGAGGATTTGGATAGGTAATTATGAATATTATTTAGGTTTATAAAGCCATTTAGAAAGATTTAAAAAAAGAAGTAGCCATAAAAGTGATAGAAAAAGAGAGATATTAGGAAAATGATGGACTTTTCGGGAAGCTAGTGGAGTCAGAAATTAAGGCCTTGTAATTAGTAAAGAGTGACCATATTATTGAATTCTATGAAGCATTTGAAGATGCTAAATATCGTTTCATAGTATTAGAATATTGCGATTGTAAACTCGATTAAAATATTTTTATGTTAGCCGGAGACTTAGATAATCAATTGAAGAATCCTAAGTTTAAAATAACTGAATAAGATGCAATAGGAATTTTTAAGCAAATTTTGAAAGGTCTCAGAGATTTACATGCAAAACATATCATACATAGGGATTTGAAAACATAAAACATAATGGTTCATAATAATTCTATTTATAAAATAGGCGATTTAGGGTTTTCAAAGATCTTAGATGCTGCAGTATTCTATTAATATTATAAAAGGATCAAAAATCCAATTTACAATTAGGTAGCTTATATACAATGGCTCCTGAAATATTCAATTAGAAACCTTATGGATTAGCTTCAGACATGTTTTCCTTGGGAGTTATCTTCTATTTCATTCTATACAATAGACTTCCATTCAAATAGAAGGATTACTTACAAGATGATCAACGTAATCTTAATTATATTTTAGCAAACTTTAATTTTGAGAAAAACTAAATTGAAGTGTCAAATTCGACTTAAGATCTCTTGATCTAGATGCTGTAATTTGATCCTTAAAAGAGAATTACGTTTTAGAATGTAATAAATCATCCAGCTTTTGAAAAGCAAAAATTTAGTATTCATCTCATTCATTCTCTTAGGTATGATGAGCAGGATACAATTGCAAGCCAATAGAATTCCCTTTGAAGACTATTAAGAGTTCTACGTTGAAAAAACAGCCGAAATAGAACAACACTTCTTAATTGATTTTGGTTATCAACAAAATATTCCCTAAGTAGATAAAGCTAAGCAATAACCCTAAAGATATATCAAGATTTCTGAAGTAGTGGACATTTAAGAATACAAAGCTAATAAATTAGGGGTAGAAGTAGACAAAATCACCCAAAAGATTAATCAGATGTACTACTTTTCAAACACTATCCAGGAAATGGTATAAATTTTTCATTCACCCAATTTAATTGCTTTGTTGTGTTTAAAATTATCATAATTGTGTGAAGAAATACTCAAAATGATTTTTGAAAATAAAGATGAATATCAAAATCAGTAGCAATATAAGGATGAATTTGTAAATCTTGAATTATAGGAGCGTGAAATGTTAATTTTAGATGATGGAATAAAATTTTAATTGAGAGATCTCAGAGAGTAACTAATTAATTTCGATGATGCAAAATTTGCTCAATCTTTATCAGATAATTTACCCAAATAGTAATTTAATGCTATGTTCTTTCAAATATTGTAAAAGTTTCTTGAATCTGAAAATTATTAAATTACTATTGCATCATCCCATTTAGTTAACTGCTATTTATTTTGCATCACTGAGAATTCATAATTTTTAGACTTCAATGAAATGACCTTTAACCTCAACAAATCTAACGAAATACATAAAGATTCAGAAAATCTTTTAAACAAAATTTAATTATTTTCCGAAAAAATTAATAGTTAAGAATATTGATAAATATGAATTCTAAAATAATAAGTGATAATACTTATAAATAAGCAAAATCAATTAATTTTTTATTATTTATATATCGGTATAGATCCCAAACCCTAGATTCTAAATATCAAACAATAAAAATCTATAAATCATTCAATTCTTTAATAGATGATATATATGAAGTCCCTCTTTCCAGAGTGCAAAATTTAGATCTCTTTTTTTCTTTAGAATCAGAAATCTGCTCCTATTTCTATTTTTTCAGAGCCTTAAGTCTATCTGATTGCAATGAGCTAAGAGCAAATTGCATTTACGTGACTACTTATTCTAACTTTTGGAGATCTTAACAAGTTTAATATTTAGCATCTGATCTATTATTAAAAGGGTTTTATGAAGAGCATAATCAACAAGGGATCTCTTAGGGGTTAGTAAATGGATGAGAACGAGTGATCGTTAAAATTAAATTGATATTTTGGAAAAAGGATGGAGATTATGTTGAATTGAATATTTGTGCTTCTTATATTTGGATTGGCGAGTCTAGCTATTTGTCTGAGGTATGAGAGTGGTATAAATCTTATTTAATGATAAATTTATGTGAGTTTTTATTTGATAATGCCTATTCTAATCATTCATAAAAATATAGAAATAAAGTGATAATGAGTTTCATGGATGATGCTATGGAAGTCGAATAGAATGATGGTAAGGTTCAAGAGATTCATCAACAGAATAGATTCCTGCATTCTAAGAGAATGATTATAGTGGATGAGAAATGCTAAGCAATCGTTCCTGATAAACCTGAGAAGACTTTGGAAAAATTCATTAAGCATGTAAATTTGAATTATTATGTTAAGAGATAAAGTTTGATATTTCAGACAGAAAAAATTGAGAAGCTTTAGAACATTGATGATTATCTACTATTTGCATAATCTTTAATTTTGAGCTAAGTTGATGAATAAACGGCGGAGGATCCGAAAAAGAAAAGCAAAGGATTTAGTGGTGATGGATTGATTTTAAGTGGTTTGTCGATCACTTAAGAATAAGTTAATGAAAGAGCTTTAATGTTTTTAAAGTCGATGGACTATAATATAATAAAAGCAAAGTTTTATTTGTTATTCCCAAGTTTATTGGTTTATAATCAATTTAAACACAGACATGCATTGTAATTCACCAATGAATACATGAATGAAAAAATTGAATTGTACATTAGCAAATTGAATGAAGATAAAATGATGCAACAAAACAAGTGGAAATAGGATCTTATGGATATGATAAATAGCAAATAAAAGGTGCATTTGGCTCAACTCTAAACATTGCTAGAACAAGGATAGTAATTAAAATATGAAGTTCCTGAATCAATAAAATAAATTCATTCAACATCAATACAAATATAAAAATAAATAAATAAATTATTAAAGGAAAAATAAACTTTGGAAAAATTGCGTCAACATTTAGAAAAATTTGAGGAATAAATACCAATTATCACTCCTGAAATATAATAGTTAAGAGAACAAGTGTAGAAATCTGAAACTTTTTATTAGAAACTTTTGAAGCTTCCTATACCTGTTGAAGATAGTGATAATTTTGATGAGATATTCGAAAATCTCATCTCCAATTCTCAGTCTCAAAAGGTTCAATTGAAAATCCTTGCAAATTATAATCAAGAATACAAGCTACTTCCTATTGAAATAAAGGCATTCGAATCATTACACAAACGATTATATGAATTCGTATTGGATCTAGTTGAAAAGATTAGTAAATTTACTAAGATTTAATAAACTAAAACTAGATTAGGATAATATATATCCAATCAAGGAGAAAAAACTGAAAAAATGACATTATCCCAAGCAGGAATATTTAATCATTAGATATTAAAATTAATAGTGACTTGTGATGATTTTGATTATTTTAATGAATTATATTAATAAGCCTTGGAATTGAATGAAAAAGTTAAATAATAAATAGATGATCCTGAAATGTAATAAAAATTACTAGGTGAAGTGTTAGATTGTCCATTCTATTTAGATGTTCAAGAAAGATTATAAAGTATGATAGACTATACATAAATATTGGATTCAATTAAATTAAAAATGTCGGAGAGGTAACATTAAGTTGCAAATCAATAAATTTAAATGTTATTAAGTAGAGGAATAATAAATGATGAATTGAAACTCCTTTAAACTCAAACATTAAGAGTCTTAGAGTGGAACCAATTAGCAGATGAAATTATATCTTATCATTAAAACATATCACTTATTGATGTATATGATGAAAATTTTGAATTGTAATAATATCCTAGTACTCTTCTTAATCCAACATCAGATATTATAAATTAATTAGACCCAGAAAAGGTTTAGGAAATCGAATCTATATCTGAAAGAATTTAAATGTGGAAAGAGTAATTAATTTCATTAATTGATTGTAAGCAAGTCCAATAGACCAGAAAAAACAATTAAAATAAAACATTTTATAAGTTGTGGGAACTCTTTAAGGAAGGATTAAGATACAGATAGGAATTAACATTGATGACCAAAGTTAGAGACATCATTATATAGATTTTAGATTGGCATGCCTAAGTCTATATGATTAAATAAACTTTAAGAGTTAACGATGATTCAAGTTAATAAATCGATGGAATAGATACTATATGTAGAGTATATATTTAAAGGAATGGCAATTAACATACTTAAGACCAAATCGACAAATTACAAAAATTTCAATCACCTTTTCTAAGTGGATCGAAAGATCTTTAGATTATTTAAGCTTTAATATAACATACTGAAAAATGGAAAAAAGATGCAAAAGATGCTATTCAAACCTAAAACTAAGAATAAATCAAGTCTTTATTAGATGAATCTTTGAAGTTGCCAGTGGATGAATTATTGGTCAAAGAACTATAGAGTATACATGCATCTCATTAAAAAGTGAATTGGATTTTATCAACTATTGCTACATCTGATCCATTATTTGATTCAATTTTATCAGCTTTAAAGAATGATGAGTCAGTTAAATAATTGAAAGATGAAATGTTGACAATTTATGCCGATAATCCATAAAATAAAAAAAAGAAAGAAGGCATGAAATTGTCAAAAATGGCTTAAAATTTCTTTTTGAATTTTCAAAATACAATTAATAGCTATTTAGCATTTTTGACTCAATTAGATGAAAATAAATTAAAGAAATTATAGCCTATACGAATTTAAAGATTGAAAGAATACTAAAGAGAAGTTTAAAATGATGACTTTAATAAATAGATAGAAGATTGGATTTAATAGTATCAATAATGGTAGATGCAGATAACCAATTTAAATGATTAGCAATAATAAAAGAAAAAGAAAAAGGGAAAAGATTCAGAATCCCAACCTGAAACTTATTCCTTAACTGGCGATTTACTCTATTATTTCAAAGTTCCTGAATTGCTTTGTCTTGTTATTTAAGGAATAGAGAAAAACTATATCAGTCAGGAATTAATAAGTTCGATTGAGAAATTGGTTATCATAAATAGATAAGCTTAGATAGCTCTATCTGTATCGAGTGTCAAAGAAGTATCATATTATTCTGAAGTATTTATGCCATAATTTTACGTAATGGCCAAAAAATTCAGAGTAATTAATAATTGGATGCAGATGGCCTCAGATATGATAAACGATATCCCAAGATTAAAGAATATCATTATGATATAAAAACTAAAGCCTTTTCTTGAATATCTAGAATAGTTACAACCTTAAGAATTTAAGATGTCCAAATCTGCCTAATAACAATAATAATAACAATAACAACAATAATTACAATAATAATAAACTAACCAGCTCTTTAATTAGTAGTAAAACTAAATCTTATAAACCTAATCTAACATTAAAAAGAAAGCACAAAAGTCTATAAATAAATTAAAAAATAAATCTTAAGAAGAATCATAACCTACTTATGATCAAGAAAGTCAATCATTAAAACATTCTAAACGAGTAAAGTAAGTCTCCAAGTTAATGAGAGATGATAATATTGCATTTTATGATGCCAATGTTCCATTAGGAAAAGCCTTTAGATCTTCACCCAATGAATGCATCAATTCCGATCCTGTTATGCAAGCATTAAAAAAGCCAATCATATAAAAAAGAGGCTATAAAAAAGGGTTCAATAGAAAGGCATCTCCTAATTTGGAAGTGGAATGCAATAGTTCTAATTTTTTAGATTAAGTAAAAAACTCATCTTAGGAACTATTGAATCTTTACAGTTAGGATGAGATCTACTGCACATGTAGATAAGGAGGGGAATCAGCCATAACAGAATTCTAAATCTTAAAAAGTCTACATGAAAAAAATGTTGAGCAATTCTTCAATTATCATACAAAATTACAATAGCAAGTTAAATTTATGATATTTTGTGACAACTGTGAAGAGTGGTATCATTATGAATGTATGGGCATTAAGAAATAGAGAGAATAGAATTAGGATAAATACAATTGCAGAAGTAATTTTAATATATCATATTAGTTTGCCTTAAGAAAAACAACATCCCATTTTTAATCCTAAATGAGAATCTGTGGGAATAATACATTGATTTAGGAAGTGATCTATATGAAGATTATTAAAAACATAAATTACAATTTGAAAAAAATATACTTCCTAATTCAGGAGAATACATTTATGGTCAATTTTTATTGCCAACGACTGAAGAGTTCAAGGAGTTTGTTAGAATTGGCTAAAAATTACCTGCATAATTGGTTGAACTAGAATTGCTTGAATTATTGGAATAGAGAGTTGATGAATGGACAATAAGATATGAAGACCATAAAAATCTTGATCTTCCCCAATTGATTGCTCTCTATTCTGAAAGTGAATGGTTACCAATTCAATTACCATAATCCAAAAATTTATTATCTCTTATAAGTCAAAGAGAATTTTTGAATACTGCAAATGAATTGCTACAAAGCAAAGCTACATTCAAGACCAAACAATTAAAAAAATAACAATAAGAGAAAACAGAATAATTATATTTATATATCAAAGATAAATATCCAGAATAACTCTCTGAAATTGATCATTAGATTGTAAACACAATTCAAATGTTAAGAGTTTAAGCTGAACTTAATAACTAACTATAGCAACAATTAAAATAGTAATTAACCTTTGAATAGTATGAACAATTGGCAAACCAATTTGAAAAAGAAGTTAAACATCATATACTACAAACGGATATCAAGTTTTCACTTCCAAAATTAAATGAACTGAGATAACAAATTACTAAACTTCAATAATGGAATGCTGAAATTTTGGCTATTTTCAAAGATATTGACGATATTTATACATCAAATGTATATTTTTTTCTTTATTTTTAAGTTAAATTCTTAGTATCAGGATACTAAACCTAATTTATCAGAGATACAAGTAAAACTAAAGGAGTACGAAATGATTTCAATTAAAGTTCCCAACTAATGTCATGAGTTTGTAAAAGCACTTTAAGCTAAAGCAGAAGAGTTAATATATAATATTGAATAAAACTTATCATAATTATCTTAAGACGAATAGTTTGAATTAGTTAAAACTGTGTATTTATTAAAGTGCAGAATACCTCAATTTAAGGAATTGCTATTAAACAAGTACTACTTTTCTAAATTTTTATAGGATTCATAAAGATGTGCAAATGAGAGTTGTTTAATGGTTGCCTCCACAAAAACCTGGACTTTATTGATTATTAGTTATTATTTATCATCTAATTTTCATAATTTTCGATAAATAATTATTAACAATATTTATTATAAGAATTTAATAAATAATTTTCATCAATTTATAAACATGATAAGTTTAAATATAAATTATTATTGTAAAATACGACATACGAAAGAAATATTTCTTGGTGGATATCAGCAGCTCTTTTTTTTGTGGATATTGCATATTTAAATAGGCTACACATAGATTATTTATTAGACTTGGACATTCTATTTAAAAGCAAACTGATTCCTTTTTGAAGGCGATCTATTTAATTCTATAATGATAAATACTTTCTTTTGAATGTATTAAAATGAATTGGGAGGATTCTTACTTGAGAATTCATCTAAATCAAAAATATCTTATTCATTATGATTTCAATAACTTGTATATTTCAGTAGTAGATTATTCTATAAAATTCAGATTGTGGACTATGTATAAGAATTATCTATAAAGTCTAATTAAAAATAGATTTAAGAATTTAAATTAGAATCCTAATAAATGAAGATAATAATTTTTACATTTTTTAAATGATGCAAGAAATAAATCTAAGTCAGAATAATTCCAATGATCAAAAGGTTCTGTTAATTATAGACAAAAAAAATTTAGAACCTGTTCTAAATTTCATCGAAAAATTGAATGAAATTAGTTCATAGAAATCTGACGCTGCTACCTTAAAGAGGAGAGTAGTGCCATTTTTTATGAATTAATTTTATCATTGGTCTGTGAATAGAAAACTAACATAAGTAGTCATTTACTTGAAATACCTCAAAACCAAAAAATAATCTTAACAAAAGAAGTTTGAACTTGGTGACCTTAAAGAGCTTTTCAACAATCAAGACTTTTCTAATCCTGATTTAGAATTATATAGGAATCATGCTAGAGAGTCATGGAAAGTGTTTCTAAAGGATTTTGCAGCCTTATCTGTATAAAGAAATCAAAAGATAAAGTGTGGTGTAACTAAATAAAACTATCTTAATTACATTCCAATCTTAATCGAAGAATTGGATTAGATGTTCCCCTATGATAAATTGCTGTCTAAGTACAAGCTGCCCTCTGCTAACCCTGAAATGATAAATACTGACGATATGATTTAGCTCGACAGTGATCCCCTGTATTCGACGATTAAAGAAATCGTTTGATAAATATATTCATGTTTATTCATATCTTTAATATATTCAAAAACAATGCATGGAGAATTCATATAGAATCCATAATCATTTTTTCAGCTGTATATAATAAATCATTAAATTATAAAATTTATGATTCAATTCAAATTAAGGAAATATCAATAAAACATTTGATAATTTGATATAATAGGGCTTGAGAATTCTTGTTAACCCTTCCATAATAGCATACTAATCATTTTCTAATGACTATATTAAATAAATTCAGTATCTCTGTAAGATAAATATCTAACAGAAATTCATTATTTATTGGTAGATAGAAATAAGAAATAATTTCATCATCTAATGTATTATCGTAATCAAATATAACAAATAGTGGAATGATTATTTATTAAGTAAAACTTGATTATGTCTTATGATGAAATAACAAATGGATGAGACAAATACTTTTGCTCCTATTAAATTTCATTGTGTTTTTTGTGGAAAAAATGAAATTTTGCATGAATCTTTATATAATATTGCATATTGTACTACTTAAATTGAATTTGTTTTATCAATTTTCTATAAAAAATTAGTTATTCTATTAATTTAAATGCATTAATTGTTTTTCTTTATTATTGAGAACATTAATTACATAATAATAATGTAATACTGCCCAATAGTAAGCAAAACAACAATGCATTTAATATTAATAATAATATTCAGAGCTTGTTCTAGTTCATCCATTTTTGTTTATTCTTTATTAAATTAAATTTTGATATTGATATTTTTTATATATATATATCACTTATGTGGAATTCTATAAAATAAGCCATAAATGGTGATAAAAAGCAAAAAAATAAATCCAGATCCCCATAAAAAATCTAGAAAATTCAAAAACAGGGTCCATAGATTTCTCAAATAGATCCAAAACTATAAATTCAAAATGCTTATAAAATGATTGAATTAGGTATGAAATACTATCAGAATCAATAATATTCTATGGCTAAGGTTGTTTTGGTGAACAGTTCCCAAGTGTTGTTACCAGTGATAAAAGAAAAAAGTAATAAAAAAATATATTTAGAGTAAAACCAAGAAGACCATGCCGCTGAATATTAAGAATTAATAAAAGCAATTAATACAGCGGAGATTTGCACTTAGAAAATTGACCAAATTCAAAAAAACTTAGTAATAAAATTTATAATTAAAGGCTTCATAAGATCCTTATTATAAGTAAATAATAGAGACTGCAATGATCAGAAAATGCGATGTTTCGTTTGATTAGATTATCGGCTTAGAAAGCATTAAAAATTAATTGGAAGAAGTTATTGTTTTGCCAAATTTAAGACCTGATATTTTCACAGGAATTCGAGCACCTCCAAAAGGTTAATTTTTACTCAAATCTCTTTAGGTATTTTATTCTATGGACCACCTGGAAATGGAAAGACTTTATTGGCAAAAGCAGTAGCTAACTAAATTAAATGTTGCTTTTTCAACGTTAGCGCTTCAACATTAGTATAAAAACATCTTGGAGAAGGAGAAAAATTGATGAAGACCTTATTTAAGGTAGCATTTTTATTTTAACCAGCAGTATGTCCATGAATTATTTAGGTAATATTTATTGATGAAATCGATTCTATTCTATCAAGTAGATCAAGTGAAGAGCATGAAGCTAGTCGAAGATTAAAAACTGAATTCTTAGTTTCATTTGATGGAATGCAAACCACTGATTAGGATAGGATTTTTTTAATAGCAGCTACTAATAGACCCTAAGATATCGATGGGGCGGTTCTTAGAAGATTTGTAATGAATAAAATTAATTAGACTGTTAAAATTTTAATTGATTAGCCTGATTAATAAGCAAGATTGGGATTAGTTAGATCACTAATGTCTAAAGTGAATCATTCTATTTAAGATCCAGCTTTAGATAAAATATGTGAAAAATTGGCTGGTAATATAATTTTATAATTAGGTTATTCTGCCAGTGATATTAAGGCAGTAGTTAAAGAGGCTTGTATGCAACCCTTAAGGGAGGATAAAAATGCCATAGTTGCTATGTCTGCATAAAATATTAGGCCAGTTAGAAAAGAGGACTTTGAGTTCGCCATAAATAAGGTTAAGCCATCGCTAAATTAAAAGCAATATCAAGAATATATTAGTTTTAATAAGTCCGAATAATGATTTATAATATTAAGGCAACTATTAGAGCTTCTATAATAAAACACAATAGATTTATAAAGATTAGATCGTGAATTCTTTCCAAGAATCGGTTTAATTTATAATTCGAAATTTGAATTATTTCAGTTGAGTTTAAATAAATATAGTTTAGTAATGAGATATTTTCGATCGCTATTACAACTAAGTGTAATTGAATTGTTTAAACTCAGATTTAATATTGATATTATTATAAATAGTTTAAATCTAATATATACTTTATAATACCATTCTACAATGAATTAATTAAATAATGGGAAATTTTTCGGCTTAATGTTTTGCTGATGAACCAGAAGAAAGGAATGAAATGTAGATTAGGTTAAACTAATAAAAGAGTGACTACTCTCAAAATGTGTCAGTACAGAATATCAAAAAAGATTATGAGACAAACCTTTTCTAATAAGATTAAAATGAGATAGGTGGAATAAAGAAAGCAAATTAAGATTGTTTATTTTGTCGGAATCATTACTCCTAATTAGTCCTTGAGGAGAATTCAGAACAATTAGTTTACCCTTCAAATAGATGGCAAGAAATGAGAAAGCATTCTTCCCAAATTTATCAAGTAAAAGAATCAAATGTGTTTACTGACCCTTTGGCTCTGCTTCAGAATGATCCAATATCCTAGTATACATCTGAATGGTTCTAATTAGCCTTATCATTACCAAAATATATCAAATCTAGAGAACATTTTGACGGTCTTCCAGAATAATAATAGTTTGATTTCCTTAATTCTACATTAGATTAGCATGACCTTCATTCTCTTATATGTTTGAAATGGTGTGTTGTTGATTTTTTTAGATAAAAGAATTCTTTGTTTCCAACAAACCATTTTTTGGAAAGTTGTTGCGTAATATTTTATAATATTGCTCATTTGTGTCAATTTTATAATGAATTATTTATGGAAAATTACAGAGAAAACTAGTATACTCATAACATAAGACTTTATATTAAGTTATATCACCAATTTTAGAGATTGATGAACACTTTTTAGAATTCATATGATTTATAATTTGATATAATGTAGATGAAGTATGAGAAACAATTTAATAAATAAAAAGATGGTTCTAATTTCTATCCTCATTTTAAATTAATTGGATATATGATTCGTTTTTGGTGTTAAATCACATTAACAATAGATGTGCAAAATATTCTAAAATTGAGTTATAGAAATCTAAATATTGAAGATGATAAAGATCTAATATAACAATATGTAATCGCTGCTTTAGATGTAGACATAGATGAATATAATGTGCATTGGATTGGCCATAGAGAACATTTTAGTATTGAGAAAACCTTATTAGATTATAACATTATTGAGTAACTAGTAGAAAAACAATCAATTACTAATTAAGATTTCTATTAGTAAATAGATGAAAAGTTGGATCAGTTGAGATTGCTATATCCCCAATGGTTTTTTGAAGTGGAGTTTGAATGTTTGGGAATTTAACATAAAATCGCTAGATTGGTTTCAGATGTTAAATCTTAAAATTCATCTGAAATTGCTAAACTCAAGAAAACAGATGATACTGAAAATTTAGAGAATTACGGGAATTGTTAATTTGAAATTATTTTGAATTCTGCCAACACTCTAAAATAGGAGAATTCTGAAGATAAAGAAGTTGAGCTCATGGCATTATACATATAAGAGTCAAACTTAATGCCTAGATCCAAATTTAGATAGTCTTGCTCTTATCAATCGACAGTTACATCATTTGGTTTTAAATAAAAAGGATTTAATTATTCTACATAGAGCATTTTGAAGGCTAGTTAAGAAGCTCTGTAGATTAGTAAAGAGATTGGAATGCAATATAAGTAGAAACTCACTGAGTTTAATGATCGATTACAAAGAGTCTAAGATAATATCAGTTCTAGAGAGCAAATCTTAGAGGAAAGAGCCGATCAATTTAAAATCCCTAGAGATGTCAACGTTGAATGGTTGAACTTCTTTAAGAAAACAGATTTCAATAAGATCCTGGTTGATAAAAAACCATTTAAAAAGTTGGTCAAAAACATACTGCAAGAATTAGTATCTTCTAATTTAAACTACGAATCTCAATTAATTTAATTCTAATGATTTATCACTTTAAATATTTATATGAATTATGTTATTATTCTATAAGATCAGATGAGTTGTAGATTTAGAATAAAAATGTAGTCATCAAACACTATTAAATTGATAATAAATTTATTGTATATATTAATTACATGTTTGGTTGGTTCAAAAAGAAGAAGCCAGAATCGAATTCAGCTTAGCAAGAAGAAAAAGATGAAAGCGATTTTGTTGATGTATTTATATATTATGAATTATTTTAGGATGAAACATAAGTTGTTACAAATGAAGATAAAGAATTGGAGGCCAAAGGCTTTGATCCAATAGCTCAAGTGCAAGAATAAGACAAAGAAAACGAAGGAATTGCAGATCCTGATAAATTAGAATATGTTGGATACCATGACATTCCAAGTGATGAAATCCTATAATTGGTGCTCAATTTTAAATATTTTCCAAATGATGAAGACATTCGTCATCCAGAGGGATATGAAAAGGGAGGAAGAATTTGTGCAGATAAGAATGTAGTAACAAAAGCAAGAAGTGTTGGAAAGGAAATGGTCAAATAAATAGGAAAGAAAATATTGTCAGGATCTTTAAATCTTACTAAAGTAAGTTTCCCTATCAGAGTCATGATCCCTAAGACTGCCTTAGAAACATCTGTTCATGGAAGTACTACTCTTTTATTATCAATTAGCCTCGGTTTTCCCATTGTACATAACAAAAGCCACAATGACACCAGATTTCTTAGAAAGATTCAAACTTGTTATTACAGCCACCTTATCCTCGTTTTTCTGGACGAATACCTTTCTAAAACCTGTATTTTACTTCTTCTACCAAAGCTTAATCCAATCCTAGGAGAGACCCTTCAGGCCAATTATAACGATGGAACTTAAGTGTATTGTGAATAAATTATGCATCATCCTCCAGTCAGTTACTTCTTGGTCCTTGGTCCAAATAAAAAATATAAATATTATGGATACTATCTAGTTGAAGGCAGAGCTGGATTAAACTCTGTTACTGTATTTTCTATTTTATAATTTAGATTATCAATAAAGGCAAAAGAACAATTGAATTTAATGATGGATAGAAAATTGATTTCGATTTCCCTAATGAATTGTATAGTGGCACATTTTTTGGTTAGTTAAGACAGGAGTCCATAAATAAAATAACTTTCACTGACAAAGCCAACGGTCTTTCATGCATCATTGACATAGGCAAAGTGAAGAAAAGGTAAACCTTATTCATATTAAAGAACATCTGATTTCTTTTAAGCTGATGTTAATTGTAAGGGTCAAAAGATTTCAACAGTATTTGGAACATACATTGGTTTCATTAATTTTGATAACGTGAGATATTGGGATTATAGATATGTCGTTCCTCATAAAATTAAAATGGATAAACAGCCATTAGAGAGCGATCACAAAAATAGATCAGATCTTTAGGCTTTGAGGGTTGGTGACATTCCATTAGCACAAAAAAATAAGGAGATATTAGAAAATATTCAAAGAAATGATAGGAAATAAAGAGAAACATTTGAAAAGCAAAGGAAATCAAAGAAGTGAACTTAAATTTATGTTTAAAATATAATGTTATAAAAATGCTTTTCTATATTTTGTAATTGATCAAAAAGTTTAGTTTGTTTGTAACTAACACTAACTGTAAGAATCTTAGTTATATTATTACACAGAAATGTAGAAAAAATATTATTCCTAAAAAATTAATTTTAATTTTAA
This sequence comes from Paramecium tetraurelia, assembly GCF_000165425.1. NCBI lineage: Eukaryota > Ciliophora > Oligohymenophorea > Peniculida > Parameciidae > Paramecium > Paramecium tetraurelia. Next base: position 283,204 of record NW_001799066.1, read on the forward strand.
AAATATATATCTAAATAATTTTAAATTGAATAAATGTGTCTTAAATTTATGAGTTGGCAGTTTTTAGATATGTAATCTCATCTTTAAGAAATGTAAAAGGGAAATATAAACTATACTATTTCACAAATTAGCTAAAACGTATAATAAGTATTGTAAACTATTTATCAATTAAAGTAATAATTTTAAAATTCTATAATTAATATAATATTTCGTTATGATCAGAAAAATTATTATACTTTTATTTTTAAATGTAAATATATTAAAAATTCATTGTTAACTAAATTAATTAACTTGCCAAAACGATTGAATTAAATAGAAATCCAACAATTATTATTTTGATTAATTTGTAATAAATGGGTCAAGCTTTGGAAATTAGTATTTTAAATGTCTACCCAGAATAACAAATAGGGATTTAGTACTTAAAAGTTCAAATGATTTTATATTTGATATATTTTGCAACAATTATTTTTCTTTATATTTATTTAGTTCTTATGAATTTGAGAAACAATCCATAAATAATTTGAATTAAAATTGAGTAAAAGATATATTAGTTCTCATAACTTGAAAACGACTTAAATATAATTCTTATACAGCAACAATTTATAATTAATATTATTTTGAAGGAAAATAGAAAATAATGAATCTGCCCTCGGATGATTAATCAAGTAAATCAATGAAATCGAGGAAATCAATCGCTTAAATAGGAAAAACAGTTTCAGGAGAGTATTCACCAGAGAAGAAAAAGTAAATTTAATAAAAAATATACCTGATTCTGAATGATTACGAATGCAATAGGCTAGTACGATAATGAATATTGTAGGCATTTTTCTTATCAATTTTATCTATCTTTATAATCTCACTTGATATTATATTACTGATTTTAGAAACTGAAAAGGAATTAGGAATTATTGATATCTGGGTAGCTGCAAATTCAGGAGTAAGTGGCTATTTTGTAGTTGAATATGCTTTTAGAGCAGCAACTTATAATGCTTTTGAGGAATCTTTGATCGAATTTTTTAAAAGTAATTTTGTAACTAATAAAGAACCTTTTAATCTAGTTGATATTCTAGCATTGGTGTATTCTATAATTGAATAAATACTGTATCTTATTGACGTATAAGTTGATCCTAGAATAAAAGTATTGAGAATGCTAATCGTACTTCGCTTGATTAGAATCTTTAAATTTTCAACTTTCTCCTTGGGAGTAAAGGTATATGATTGATAAGTAGAGTAGATATTAATACGAGGATTATCAGAAAGTATGTAAGCACTCTCATTGCTTCTATTTTTCACAATGATATGTATTGATTTATACAAATTACTGAGGTGTGATATTGATATCTAGTTTTATGTACTTTGCAGAAAAGGAGTTTGTTGATGATAGTTAAATCTAAAATATACCTTAAGCGATATGGTGGGCAATCATAACAATAACAACTGTTGGCTATGGAGACTATGTACCTAAATCTTTGCTGGGAAAATTTATAGGAGTGCTGAGTCTAATCTTTGGAGTGTTATTACTTTCCCTTCCTGTAGCGATTATTGGAAATAAATTCTAAGAGATTTATTTATAAAATAAGAAGGAGGAAACCAAAAAAGCTAGAAAGAATGCAAAGGTTAAGATGAATAATTAAAAATTAGACTCACTACAATTAAATTTAGAATTAGAATGAAAAAGAAATATACAGAATTATATTAAAACTAAATGAATTGGAGTAAGTAAATGAAAGAATTGAGCAATGTTTGAAGGATAATCAATTTCTATATAGAAGTAATTATGACATGTCATATCTATAGGTATTTCTAGAGATGCTTAGAGCATGATTGATAAGATTGAAATCAATAGGGAAAATGGTAAGAGCAAGAGTAAGCAGAAGGAAAGGATGAGTACCCAAGAAAGAATTATAAAAATTAGAGAGGAAATTCTAAATCGTAGAAAAAATCAATGAATTTTGATTACATTTATTTTTAATTTGTTTATATTGATAAAATTCATCAAGGATTATTCTGAGGTGTGTCTTGGGAATTCTAATTTTATTTCTTCTTATTTGGCACTGATATGAAGGCTTCATTGTACAATATTTATAACTTTTCTTACCTAGAAGAAGCTTGAATCTAAGCCTCTTGTTCATTCTGATCAGCATCGTACTCAGAATCATCATCACAGGTGAAAATCTTGGTGTATCTTGTATCTGTTCTGGTATCTCCAGGTTTGATAAAATGTCCTCTGAATTTCCTGTATTCCTTCTCATTCTTGTTATTAGCTTTACCAGAATTGATTTTGGCATAAACCTTTTAGCAATGCTTAGGGATGAAATCGAATTGTAGATTATTGAGTTCAATCCTTTTATTTTATCTTTAATCATCTACTTCTGAAGGATCAACACTACATTATGAACTCTTTGGTTTTGATTTTCTAGTGCTTGATTTAAGCAATAAGGAAAACTCCTCTTCTTAGATTTATGTTAATGTGCATTCATTAAACCATTAATATTTTTAGCTCCAATCATTCTCCAAGATCAGATTCTTATATACTAATGTTTCCTTGTTCTTTTTAATGTTTCTGAGCACCAAAGGATGAGATACCATTGTATCATTAGTACATTGTTCCACACTGATTTTTCTGAGTATATCCAAATATTCTACATAAAACATCAACTTCCTGTATTAGTTTCTGTTGATTACTTTCATGTACGATTGATATCTATCCACTCTGTCCGCTTAAAATACTCGAGCATGCATTAGATATAATCTTTCACATATCTCTGATGCTTCTATTAATTATTAACAAAGATATTGTTCAAATGGATCCAATCCTTTATTCTTCTGTTTAAATCCCTCAGAATTCAAAGTGTCTTTTGCTCTAAGCAATATATATATGCTCAAATGTGATAATTTTAATCTGAACTCTGCATCTTTTTTTCCACATCTCCTATGTTTCCTCTCCTTTGCAAATACTTCATCAATCGATTGAATTGCTTGTTTTATGTGTTGTGAAGATATTCTACAAAATCTTCCCTTGTATAATCTAAAAATCAATTTCTACTTAAATACTTAATTCCTGTTAATTAATAGAAATCGTTTAACCCCTATCTTTTGACTCCTCTAGATTTGATGTCACTTTCTATCAGTTAGATTTGTTATTCTTTTGTAAAATTCTCTGAATATCCTGTTAATTATTCCCAACGATATCGAAGTGTATTGGCTTTCTATACTTTTTCCCCTGTTTGCAATTCAAATTTCCTTGCTACCTAAGTCCAGCTTGTGCAATTCTTGCCTCCAAAAGCATCCACTATGGCCAGAAACTCCTTGTCAAATTTCTGATCTTGTTTATGGTACCTTGAACTCATTTACAATTAAAATTCTAATTAAACTAAGCCATTTTTTATCAATTAAAAAATCCTATACAGCCAAATTTTATAAACCAAAAATTAATTAATCCTAATTAATTACTTTGCAACGATTGTAAACTTGTGCTCAGATACTGATGTAATCTTAGTATTAATCGCAGGAACAAAAATAACAAGGCTTTCTATAGTATTAACTATCACAAATGTGTAAAAAATAATTTTTATTATATACCCAATAAAAATGTATGAATAAAATTCATCATTTCTAATCCAAGAGAGTAGTTCCATTCGTATTGAATAGTTCCTTTACTTTAATGTAGTTGGATGTAATTTCTCTATTCTTTGTGATTGCTCCTTCAATTCATTGTATTATTTGATAACTTTTTCGTTTCCAAATTTTAAAAATGATTATTTATTTAAGTGTTTCAATCTTATTCTTAATGAAACATGTTAAGAATGTATAAACTACTCTATTTAGCAATCTAATATAATTGAATATTGAGTTGGATGGCTTTCTGATTCATGATACTTTATGGTTTCTATCTATATTGCTTTGGATAAAAAGTATTTAATATTATGTTGACCAGAGTAAGTATAATGTCTAATGATAATTATATTTATAAATTCTCTGTTTCTTTTGAATAGATCTAAAATTGATTGGATATTAAATGCTCATTCCTATTACTGTTATTTGAATGAATATCATGATTTAAGTTTCAATCATTTAAGTTGCAAATAATTTATCACTTCAAATACTTTTATTATCTTCTAGACTGGAAGCAGTTTCGGAAAAAAAACGTCAAATTTAATTGTTGTTTATAATTTATATTCCTATATAGATCATAGCATCACCTAAATGATTAAATAATTAATTTAATAAGATTTGATCAAGTATTTCAATTAGTTTTTCAATATCTAGATTGCATTGTATGATGAACTAGTTTAAGTTGTATTAAAAAATAACTTTTTTCTTATACTATTCAACTTGCTAGTATCTCTTAATAGATATTAAGTATTTCAAATCATGTTGCCAAAAATCATCCAACTCTAAATATTACAAATTTTTTATTCAAGTAATCAATGATTGACGTTTTCCTTTTAAAGCTTAATGGAAATGTTCTAATAATTTGGATATATATGAAAATTATCTTTAAATATATAAGCAAATTAATTTTATTGATTATTATTCTCAGTTACAATCACAATTATTATCTTTCTGACCTTTTCATAATAATTTCCATGAAATATAATGTATTTATATTGTTATAAACGAGCAACCTGCTTATCATGTTTGTTTTTTCGTCAAGTTTTAGCTCTAATATAAATGAGTTCAAGAAAACAATTGAATAGGAGAAATCTTAATAACAAATAAAAACCAACCAAGTACTTATCTCAAATCCGTTTCATCTTTTAATAAATACTATTATATAATTTATTAACATAATAGCTTTTAAATGAACCATTATGTACAAATTAAGTTGATGTTTTAAAAACTATAAATTTAGAATTAAGCTATAAATTGATAAAGATAATAAATGAGAAAATTTAATGTAATCAAACATTGTTTCTAAACATATTAGTTACGAATCTCTTAAATCTTTCAGCATATTGATGAGGAGGTATCGCTGATATGTCAGGGCCTTAAAAGCATCTTTTACAACAGTACTCAATTTTCTTTTTAGTGCTAGGATATAAATATATGATTTATACTTAAAATTTGTCAATATATCAATAATTCCAAAGAAATAAATTTTATCACCAGTTTTCGATTGAATTATAGAAATATCTTCTGATTCTAGTTCTTGGGAGATCTCTGTTCTTGCAGTAGTTTGAAGAAAATTAATTTCATGAATACCCAAGAGTAAACTATAATCAATAATATTATTTTAGGCAAAAAAGTCTGCATCCTTGCATAGTTATTTGAGTAATTCACTTTGCTTATCAATTTTAATATTAATTTTCTCATGAGATTCTAAGAAATTTAGATCCTTTCTAGCAACAGTATAATCTGCATTATTAGGAGTTTTTCTTTAATGAAGACTCCCTTTAATATCATACCTTACATTGATTTCATGAGATGTTTTGAACACATTACTCATAATGACAAAATGTATTTTTTTATCATCCAATATGATTTTGTGCATTCCAAACAATTTTATTATTAAGGATTATCTGTGATCTTTTAGATGTTTGTAATAATTATATAAGATATGTCTCATAAATGTGAATTCTGTTTTTGAAATAGTTTTCAATGTATAAATGCCATCCTAAGAATAATAGAAAAAGCTTCCACTTTTCCCAGTAGACGTTAATTCTGATAGTGTACTTAGATCTCCTTTTAAGATGCTTGATAATAATGTTTCAGGTCCAATGCTACTCAAATAATTATCATTATCAATAAAAAACATTTTCCTAATGTGATTAAATACTTAAGGAGCATAATCAAAGAACTTACAAACTTTAAAAGTGGTTTTTTCATTACCTGTTCTTTTTGGCATGAGTTCAAAATAGTACTTTAATTTAAAGTCCTTTAATGCAACTTCATAATCACTTAAGGCATTGACTGATTTCACAGCCATTTATATTCCAATCATCATATTTAATACAAGATTCCAATTCTGATGACCAAATTAAACAGACAGAGCTGTTTTTCTCTTTTTATTTATATTTGCTATTGTGGCTCTTCTTTTTTCAGCAATTTCTTGATCTCTCTTCTTATTGATACTGAATTCTTCTAATTTCTTCTAATACATTTTTTCTAATCTATCCAAAGATTGTTAAGTTTGCTATTTTAATTCATGAATCTTAATTAAAGCTTCTTTATAATTATCTCTTATTTAATCTTCTGCCATGTAATTAATCTTTTCTAATCCATCAGTCAATTCTGGATCCAAGGTTTCCTCGCTCTCTTTTGATTTTATAATGTAATCTATTTTTATGGGTATCTCTTAATCTCCCCTATGAATATAAGGGCCAAGTTGACTATTGCCTTGAATAATTTCACTAGTTTGAACTCCTTATTGGCGACCCTTATTCGCATTCATAGTACTCGACATCCTCAAGGATAGAGCATCAACTTCATCCCCCATCAAATATTGAATTCCGAACTGACTATTTATATTTGTTTTCCTTTATTATAAATAAATTGAGTATACATTTTCTTCTAGCACAATATTAAACTCTAAATCAAATTTGGTTTGGGTTACAAAGTTACAGAACATCGTTTTTGCCTCAACCCTATCATTGTTTCAAACAAGCTTACTGCTTAATCCTTGATTAAGTAAAACTCACTCAGAACTATCTAATCTTATTTTAAGGTTGCTTCTTTAATAGAGATAGTTATCCCTTTCCTCAAGAATTCGAATATATCGAGCAAGGTTGGATCACTGGTTAAAATTCCTTTGTATTCAGTAAATGAGACTTTCTCATCATTATTCTTGTCCATTTATGTGAATATGTATGCAACTCTTTTTTCTAAGTGATCTCTTATCTCATTTGTTATCGCAGTTCCTGTCATAACAACCCAAGAATCAATCAAAGCCTACATCGTCAATTAGAAATCTCTTAATGTGAAATAACCTTTTCTATTTTAATCAATTAATTTGTATGATATCTCAGCCTTTTCATCTTAAGAACCATAAGTGATTTTATCGAAATAAGCAAGAAATTCATTAAACTATATTTTACCATCCTGATCTTCATCAATTATTTGAAATAAACAATCACTCAATACTTAAACTGTTTCAAGTCCAAGTAATCCCATGTTTTCTCTAAATTGATTTTTTGTTAAATAATTAGATCCATTAGCCATTCTCTAAAATCTTTATTTAAGCACGCATCTTACCTTCTTTGTAATTCTTAAACCTCTTCTGCTGAAAAACGGAATCTTGTCATCCTATTCCTCTAATTCTACTAATTCCCATTCCTACCACAGCAAAACATTTAATATAATAAATAATAAGCAAACTAAATAATCAACTCCTTACTATAAATTAGTAAATCTTCAAAAGAACTTTTCTCTCATTTAAATCACATCCAATTATTTATTAACACTCTCCAAAATTATATTCTATCTATCTTATTCTTAGATTAAAACATTAGAGATTCAAGATATCAATTATTGTGCCAATACTTTATTGATTTTCATTGCAAATTGGATAAATTCAAAGAGATAAGAAATAATGTAAATTACAAAATAATAACACAAAATGTATTTAATTTTTAAAAGGATGTAATCACCAATAACCGCCATGATATTTGGATAAATGATCATAACATTCTGAAGCTGTCTTAAACACCTGCATGCAAGGGACTCCTTTTTTGTTGTCTTTCCAACAAATGCTCTTATTACAGACAGAACAAGTCACTCTATAGCATCCATCAATTCTCTAAATTAAGGCTTAACAACTTGGGCATTTTCTAATATCTTATTCCTTCATCAATTTTAATAGCAACCCTTGATCACCAAGTTTATTTTCCTCACACGTTAATCCAGGGTGTCTTAAAGCCTATCTTTTAATTCAATAATTACTTTGCATAAAAAACAATATTATTTTAAACACATTGAACAATATATTGCCTTATCTTCTATTTAAATTTATTCAAAATTATTACAACCAGGAGTGTAACAGAAGGTTAAACTTTGGTTATTCTCCTAAACAAATTTATTAAGAGCCAAATTTATCAAAGTTTCTTTGTTTTCTTTCCCAATTATTTACAATATATCATTTAGAATCATTTTTTCATTGCATATAGGACATCTTACAGGAAATAGTTTAACATCCTGTAAAACACTATTACAATGAAGGGAAATGCATTCTAAACAACATTTATGGCCACAACCTTATAGTAAATAACTGTGTATTATTTTATCAAAGCAGATAGGGCAGTCTTCTTATTTTGCATCACTTATTATAGTTTCTTCATCAAAGTTTACTTAAGATACTGCTGATTCAATGCAAGAAACAGCATCTTAAATATTTAAACCTGATCCCTCTAAAAACAATTCTTTACTCTACTGTTTATATTTTATCTAAGTCAAATTAAATTGCTTTTTTAGGCTATCAAGACCCTATCCTTTTAAGCCAACTAATTACTTAATTGCTCCAGGTGGTATTATTAATTTATGAGAAACAATTATTTAAGCAATTTAATTAACATAATTAGTAATCTCATCTAATTTTTCCTTTTAACAACAAACTCGTATCACTTTTTTATATTGATCAATCATGAAGTGTATGCTTCCATCTGCTTTTTCAAAGTCTTTTAATTTATTCTATCCAAAAGGTGTAAAAAGAAAATCGCTAGTATTTTTCAATTCAATTTTATAACCTTAGAGGAAGTTAGTAATGACTTGATCTAATTGTTAATTTACTAAGATATTGTATGTACAAATGATAACTTCTAGTTCCCTATTTTTTTAATGATTTCCTTATTCGAAAGTAACCTTGAAATTAAACTTTTCATATTCCTTTAATAGACTTAAAATATGGGGTTTGAGTTGAATAGGGATTTTATGATATTGATAATATTAACCTTTACTGTGGATTTTAACTAAATTAGCTCCAAATTATATCTTTTATCCGTTTAAAATTTCTAATAATTTTTACATAGTATGAATGCTGGTAATATAAATTTTAGCTTTTCTTTTGCCTCTTGTCTTTCTAATCAAGTGAGTATGATGGAAATCAACATCCTTTTTCTCATTTCTTTCAATATTTCTATTGATTAAATGTATTATAATTTGGGAATAATCTTCCTTGCTTTCAGATAGAGTTTTTGATTATAAATCAATGTATTTGACATGCTACTTCCCACCACACAACATAAGAATATCAATTTCAGTTGTAAACGGACTTAAATTCTAGAATTTTAAAGTAAACTCATCTATTTATGTAATTTTAATTTATTTTCCTTCCAATAGCTGATTATTAAATTAATCTAAGCATCCCTTAGCCTAGGCCGTTTCATTAAATACCACAGTGCAGACTCCTGAACATAATTTGGTGTACCAGATAAGACTCAATATGTATTTTTATTAATTAATCTTATTTAATTATATTTGAGTCTATTCTGTAACAACACTAATGATTCTATCTTAATACTCTGATTAATCATAGCCTTAAATAATGTAAGGCATATCATCTTTGTCTTCAATTACAATTTATGCTTAGGTCTCATTTTCCAAATAATTTAATTTAAGGTGTGTGATCACAGTAAAGTCTTCAAATAATTCTTTGATATCACCTTCTGTTACTTTGGGAGGTAGTCCTACTAGTTTAAACTCTTTAGATTCATGCTACTTTATCCATTCGCTAATAACGGCTCCACTCTAAAATATTAATTTCTTTCCACTTATGTGCTTGATCTCTAATATTTAGGTTTTTAGATTTTCTTTAATTTGATCAATTCTTGCATATAGTTCACCCATATCAACCTTGTCATCTGAATAAATAGATATTAAATTCAAGTTCAAATTGGGTTCTATAGAGCAATTATATTTATTTTCTAATTCAGTAATTTCAATGCCTTAATTTTTCCATAGTTCTTCCAAAATTACATTACCGACATTAGTAAGTATTATTTCTTTTTGAGTCAAAGATTACTTTCTATTTTTATTATGGAGATATAAAATAGAATTTTCTTTAAGAGCTAAAATATAAATATATTGTTAAAGTCTTCCTTTCTATTTTTAGATGCAACCCTAATTTAATTTATAGCTTTGTTCTTGAATATGATATAGTCTATCTTCTCTTAATTCGGCTACTGGGAAATTTAACTTTAATTATTCTTCAACTTATGGTTTGTCTTCTTAAACTACCTACATACTGGATGATCTTCTAATTGGAGCCATTGACAACCCCCCAATATTAAGAATATTAAATTAAGGACAATTCTATAATATTTTTATTATTTTACATATTCTTAAGTGTATTACTAGACATATAACAGAATTAGTATTCCTTTATAAAGATTGATCTAATTCTCATCACACCACTTTTCTAATTGAGTAAATTCAAAGATGCTTTAATTTTTATCAAATTCGACATTAAGAAGGATAGAGTTGATAAATGTTCCAAGCTAATCGATTATTTCAATCCATGAATAAGCATCCCCCTTATTCGACCAAAGCAGACTCGTCCTAATTGTAAGATTGAAATTTGGTTTGTTCTAAAATAGCATACCTGATGTATTCAAAGCACCTTTAATAATAGCACTATTCTTAGATTTATCAAACTCTTCAATATGATGATCTTATTGACTAAATTCTAACTAGACTTCTTTGGGGGAAAGAGAAACATAGGTTTCCTTTGGAAAATTGTAGATAATCTACACTCCACACTAATTGGATTTTGGTATTTCTCTAATTATTAATTCTTGCCTAGATAGTAGATGATCTTAATAAATGACACTGTTTTATATATATGGTTTTCTAATTTCTTTGTATTACGTATGAATTATTAGAGTTATGCATTCTGATTCCAAATATTATGGTTCAATGAGCAAATAAATAACATGGTTGAACTATTGCGTTTTTCTTTAATCTAGCTTTTAATAAAAGTCGTTAAATTCAGGTGTCAACCTCACCTAAATTTAACCTAATAATTCCAATGCATTTGCGAATGATTATATTTCATTGACATTCTTACAATAAATTAAAACATCTTATTCTTCATGTATGTATTTAAGCAAATATTCATAAATTTAATCTACTCTCTCCATATTTTCCTTCCATAAGAAGGTGTATATCATATTATACTCAGGAATACATTAAGACTGCAATTATTCAACATTTTATGAATCTGTTTCGATTGTTTCATTAATAATTAAGTATTGTATTTATTCATCAATTTTAGTTGGAATAGATGAAGCAAATTTGAGATCCAAACTGTTAGGCAATTCTAATTTTTAATTTGTTTGATCAATTATAATTTTTAATTGTCCTTAATCCTCATTATTCAATTAAAACTTTTGAAGAATAGAGTTGAAGTTAGTTTGTTTGCTATTTAACAAAGATTCTCTGGTCATGTAGTAATTTTGAACGAATGATGAAGTTTCAGCTTTTTAAAATTGATTCATAGTGTTTTAGAAATTGAGAGACTTTGTTAAACACTATTTTTATTTTAATTAAATTTTATTTGGTTATACATAGAAACATATTATTTATCTAGGTAAACTCGATATTTAAATAAATATTTCATTTTTTCATGTCTTAGCTGAGCTCAACTAAAAAATCTATATTATTAGCTGCTTTAGTGATATTTGGATCATTGGCAATAATAAGTAAATGAATGATATACAAAAAAGCCTTTAATTTATAAAATAGTCAGATTGTTTTTGTTGATTAAGAAGATACTTATGGAGTTTTCAATCATCCATTTATGTAAACATTAAGTATGTTTGTTGCTGAATTTCTATGCTTACTCGCTTTTTTTTACGTCAAAACAACTAAGTCTTATAAAAGTCAATATGAAGAAGCTTGTAATGATGGATTAAAAAGAATAAAAGTATTGCTAATCCTCATACCTACTTGTTGTGATAGTATTGGAGCACTTTGCATCTACATATCATTAAACTTTTTGCCGCCCTCAGTTAATTCTATTTTGACATGTGGAATTATCGCTACATCAGCTATTTTATCAAGATTAATGTTAAAGAGAAGATACACAACAAAAGAAATCTAAGGATGTTCATTAGTCTTAGTTGGAGTAGCAATTGTAGGCATTAGCGGATTTACTTTTCCAGAAGAATAAAATTAAGAAGTATTATATATATATATAGAATTCTAGGATATTAAAAAATAAGTCGTTTCCATATTCCTTATGTTATTCTCTATATTTCTCTATGGATTCCAATACACAATTGAAGAAAGGTTTTATAAAACATATTTCATCCATCCTTTGGAACTCATTGGGTTTGAAGGAATGTGGGGATTGATCATATACACATTAATATGCATATCTTTGACTTTTACTAAGTGTCCTGAAGCTCTTTACAATGTTTGTATTCCACATGATGGTGAGTATTACTTTGAAAGAGCTGATTATTATTTTCAGCAATTTTCTAAAAGTGCTCTCCTTCAATTTGCTGTAATTTTTGGGATTCTATCGATTTCTGTTTACAATACTATGTGTTAGACAGTAACAAAATATTTATCTTGTGTAACTAGAGCACTGGTGGATGTTGCTAAAATTATGATGATTTGGATTATATCTTTAATAATTTCATTAAGTACTTCATCGTCAAATTATCATTGGGAAAACGTCAGACTTGGAGCTATCATCATAGAGGTCATTGGATTTTCATTTGTTGTTGCTGGCGAAATTATTTATAATTTCAATGCCACTTAAGTTGAGGGAACTGAAGAACTTACTCAGAATTTAAGTTTGCAATAAAATTGAAAATTCATTAATGTATCATTTTATAGTTTCATTATTACAAATACATTAATCATTTGTTTTCTATTGGGTTTAGATTTTGTTATTTAATAATATAAATTAGTTTAAGAAATTTAATAAATCAGTTTGAATCCAAAACATTATTAAAATTAAATTTAATGGTTAGAAAGAATGAAAAATATGAGTATTAAGTTCCTATTTTTTATTAGTAATGCCTAAATATTGGTGATTTATCTAATCAATAAAAAGAATATTATAAAGTTCCTTCATTATATATTATATAATCTATGAATAAATTTTGATGTAATCAGATTTAGAAAATTAAAATTAATGTAATAATCACAGTATTTACTTTTTTTTTAATTTTATATCCTAATTTATGAGTACAAATTATTCGATTTTATATCCTTATATTTTTAATAAAATTTATCTTATTAAATAGGGAACTACTTTGTCATTTTTGTAAGCTTATACATTTTAATGAAAGCCCTCAAAAATATCAGTAGTTTGGTTTCTTATATCAAAATAGGGGCCTTTCTATTTAAAATGAGTAAATCACTAAATCAAAGAAAATGGATGGGTAGTCTAAAGGATATAAGATCTTAGCGAACCCATTTGAAATATCATAATCAAATAAATATTGATAAATAATTATCCCTTTAAACTTCGAAATGAAATCTTAATAAAAATAATCCAATTGTGAATTATTATAATAGTCTGAACACCATATATTTAATTCATACATTAAACATATTCTGTTTTTGAAATCCTAATTTATGATTTAGAAAGTTTTTGGTTTTGATGATAAACTTTACATTTTAAATATTCAAAATGCCTGATGGACAAAATATTATTGAATTTAGATGTACCAATGATCCAGATAAGTTTAGTTTTCGATTCTTTAGAAATGAAATCCGTTTTAATTTTTTTGAAATATCTTTCATATGTTAGCTCTGTTTATTAATCTTCATTTATTTATTCAAATATCATCATCAAAATTTTCACTATTTTAAAGTAATAAATAAAATTTTATGGGTTGTGTAAACACTAAAGCCAAAAGCTAGGAGAGAAGTACATCAATATCCAATTTACAAACAATAACCTCAAAAAATTTGACATCCTAAAATAAATATAAATTTGGAATACTCAAATTGCAGAACGTAAGACTTATATAAACTCATAGATATCACGAAGCACTATTCTTAAGAGGAGAAGCAAACTGAATAAATATTCTCTATGAGGAGAAAATAATATTAATTATGTGTTTTTATCTGATTATACTAGTTAAATATGAAAATAAATATAATTATTCTTCTCTAAAGCAACTAGCTTAAATAAGGTCGATTACATTGTGATAAATAGACTTTAGACATCATAAGTAGAGTTGATAAATAAAAAATAAGGAAAAGTCTATGATTAAATAAATAATACTAAAAACTCTCATATTTTTGATATAGGTTTAATAATTACAGATTATTTAATTTTTAACTTTGGATGATGAAGAAATGGAATCATCATTTCCTTATTTAATTCTTTAACCAAATTATAGATAATATATATTAAGAAAACAAATTATTTAAGAAAAACTAGGTATCTCCTCCTGATCAAGATTTTGAAGGCTAAACATTTGATATAGATTTATTTAGAAACTTTAAGAACGGGTGTAGACTAAAAGAAAAATAAATTTATATAATTACCTTAAAATTAATGGAAATTAAAAATGGTTTAAATTGAATTTAAAGAAAGAAGGCAGATATTCAAATTAAGATGAAGAAATATGAAATAATAGAGGATTTAATAATTATTAGTATCTTGCCTTTTGATGATAAGATTAATATTCAAAAAATACATGCTCAAATAATTAGATTAGATTTGGGCTAATATATTGATACTTAGACTTACGACATTAATTTTCTAAGACTTAAACGATCATAATCAACTGAATGCTGTATTAACGCATTTTATCTGTTCGTATTTAAGGCAGCTAGCTTTTAAAATTTTTCAGTATTTTTGTACAAAAATTTTGATAAAAAGTTATTTTTCCTATATAGAGAATAAATAATCATCAGATCAATATTTAAACTGCTTATTTGGTATAATCACAAAAATTGGATTTTAAAATGTTTGTTGCGCATTTTAAAACATTATGATTTCTTAAGTGTGCTTAATTAAATGCTGGCCAGGCATTTCACCTATTTTTTGGTTAAATTTCTTAGGAAAATTCATCCATAGCACTTATTTAATTTAAATGATACGTTTGATTATTGATAAAGGAATTGAGGTATTTCATATTATATGAGATTATTTTGAATTAATCTGATTAGCTTAACTTAAATAAATTAATAAAAATAGATGAGATTCCTCTCAATAATGATTAAAGCTTAATATAATATTTATAAACTATGTTTATTATTCTTTAAATATAATTATAAATATAAATAAATTTTTCTTTAGTCAAGATTTATTATATATATAATTTTTCCAATAATCAAGTGTGTCGAAATTAATTCTTTTAATCCCATTTTGAATTTATTCTAATACCTAAAATATTATGGATATGTTCATCCTTAATATTAAATTGAATTTAGTTTATGAAATTCTGCATAAATGAAATTTAAATTAAGTTTTTGTTTTTTTAATGAGATGAGAAATTTAGAATTGTTGGATCATAAGAATTTATCTATCAGAAATAAGAATAAATAAAGGGATACGTTTAGCTTTTGAGTATACTAATATAATAATGAAAAAACCAATTATATAAATTAATTTTAAAATATTACTTAATGTTTTAGAAGAATTAATTAATATAAAAGTTTGAAACACAACATTATTTATAATTTAATTCCAATTAATTTAAAAATATTTAAAGATTTATGTATGTGTAATTCCTAGTTAAGTAACAAGTTTACATTTTTTGATCACATAAATGCAACTAAAGTTTTGGGGAAAGGATGGAATAGATGAAAGCCACATCCTTTTTAATTATGTAATGATAATTGATATTAGTCTGTTTATGATATAATATAGATGAATTTCTTTAAAGAAGACAAGAAGCATTGTCAGAGTCTAAACATAAAAAATGTTATTGTAGATTTCCTGAAATTTCAGCATTGAACCTCAATTGATCACTCTTTAGGAATTATTCTAACTGAACAAGCATTTTAAAGAAGAACTTAAACTTCTCAAAATCCAATTTACCCAATGTCTTTAATCACAATAAAAGGAATCTTAAGGAATAATTTTCTCAAAATAAAGCAAATTAACTATAATTTTTCATTTCATTTATTTCTCAGTTTTCTAAATTTGTTGTTTTCTTATTTACCCTTCTTGTTAGAATTGTACTCTTCGAAATCTATTGATTTATAAATAATAACAACATTTTATAACTTTTTATGAGGACTGTAGAATTTTTTAACTTTCGTTTCGACTAGAACCAATATTTAAGTTCTCTGAAATTGTGCTGATTAGACTGTCTATATTCGAGATTAATCATTTTTACTACTACAAGTGCACCCCATTAATTTTATAAAGAAAAAAATCTTAAAAGAATTAGAAATTAAATTCAAAATTTATAATCAAGAATTTCTAGAGCTTTTGTCAGTTGAGCTTTATATCCCTTAATATTGTTAATAAAGTATTATTTAATTTAGAATTCATACTAGTAAGTTTCAAAGTATAACGTAAATTTGAGGCAATATCAGCCAGATTACAAAAAGGTAATAAAAGAGTTCATGATTTAATAATAATTCTGTTTTATCTATAAATTCCCTTGTGTAAACCTATTTCAAACTATTAAGCTATGACAACCTATTCAAATAGCAAAACCTGTTTTGGTTTTAAGAGAATTAGAATTATTGGATATGAGAGACACAATATATTTGATATATTTGTCGCGCTCGCTGGGGAGGTTTATACTTTTGCTCGCGAGCGCGCGCATATGCATGATATTGCACATTTAGGCATTAAGTTTGGTTTAAGGCTTTTAAAGAATAAATTTCTGAATGGCTTTTTTAAACAAAAAGTTTCGAAGAATTTTAATTGGGAATTGAAGGGAAAATAAATGGAAAATAATTAGAAAATAAGAAAGTTTGAAAAAAAAAA
>NW_001799066.1:300202-420324 GCF_000165425.1 Paramecium tetraurelia
CACCGGTTCGACGGCAAGTACAAGAGCGAACCTGTTTTGGTTTTAAGAGAATTAGAATTATTGGATATAAAAGACACAATATATTTTATATTATTTATTTTACTGGGGAGGTATTATATTTATAGAAACCATATCATGATATTCAATTAGCATAAGTTGTTTAAACTTTAAGATAATTCTAATGCTTTTTAACAAAAGTTCGAGATTTAATAAAATTAAAAAATATAATGTATTATTTGATTCAAATGTTGAATAATATAAATAAACCAGAAGAATATGTTAAAAGTTTAGAATATGAATGTCAGATGAAAAAGTTAAATTGACTATGACACAGAGCCTTTTACACAAATTAAATTATAAATATTGAATTTATAAATTAAATCCCATTTTTAAGAACTGAATTAAGGTCTATTTATCCGTAAAATCTAGATGTAGATTTCTATTTTTAGGGATAATTCATTTTAATTTATTCAATGAAGCTTATAGAATCCCAACAGAATTCAGATGTTATAATTAAGGGATAGTATTCAAAACTAAATTTTATTTTAAAAACCGTCTTCATTTTCGTAAAGATATTTCATTTTTGGTAAAGAAAGACTTTTAAACTGAAAGAAATTGGAGTTCATACGAAGGTATAACTTTCAGGGTACTATATAAAAATTTATATCTACTATCATGAAAAGAAAGACTGGTGTTTTTATTAATGCATAATATAATAAATACTAATTTATAGTAAGATGTAAAGCAATTGAATCTCATTTTAAAATAGTTCTTACTTTCACTCCAGTTAAATTTCTGAGCAAATACTTTGATTTGATATAAAAGTATTATCGTTGATTTTTCTTTAGAATATGTAAATAAAATGATAATTATTTTATTTTTAACAATCAAATGTCTGGCTATTCATAAATAGGCTTGTTTGAAAACCGTACAAATGACTTAGATTCTCTCTCTTATGATGTTCATCTTATTTAGTAAACACTCCATGGATGGACATCAATTTTCAACTAACTAATGGAGATTAGCATATAAACGCATAAGCAAAATTAGTCCAACGTATTGCTATATTATTTAAATAGACTGCATTACTATAGCAATTGATGATTTAATTACAACCAAAATCAAAACAAACCTAACCCAAAGACTAAATTAAGTTATCTCCGATTAGACCAACTAAAACTGAACCAGATGAATACATAAAACCAGAAAACTTTTCTAGAATCTTTAACAATCATAAAAAGGTATGTATCATTCTAAAAAGTATAAAGATTTCGATCATGCAGTTGCAAGGGACTCCGTTTGATTCAGCTTTCGAAAGCATTAATAAGGAACTAGAAGAACCTATAAGGGATGACTTATACCTATCTGTTCCTAAATCTATGCAACTGTCTAACGATAATAATATGCAGAAAAAGAATCACCAATTAGATTTCCATCCGCAAAGTGTTAAAAACACATATGAGAATAAACAATTTGCTTTTAATAAACCCATTCGTTCATAGGATATTAAATCTAATAAAGAGAACACTTAAAATCAGTATACCATTCATAGATAAGATTCGAAACGTAATTAGGATTATCCTCAATTATCTACTGTACTTGAAGAGAACCCATCACTTTTGATGACATCAAATGAGAATAATTATAGACGTATTTCTTACAAATTATCATTAGATTCCATTACTTAATCACACAGATAATATGATTAATAAATTATTTAAAAGCATTCATAGAATAGTTAAAGACCACCAAATTATTACCAATAATAATAACACCAATCATCAGAAAATAACAGATCTTCATCAAAATCTTGTTATGGAGCAGCTAATAACCTTTAACAATAGATTCTCACTAACAATATCAACATTGTAAATTCGCAATAACATTTATAATTAATGCAATAATAATAATCAACATAAAATCATTCTTAGAATAATTTGATTAGTTAAAGTACAAAAAATATCAAATAGAATCAATTCCAAAATAATAATGCGTCGATCAAATTGCCAATAGACACCATCAATTAAGTAAATTAAAAATTCTATTAAGATATCAAGCCAAAGAGCTAAAAGTTATAGTGAATAGACCTGTAAAAAATAAGTAAGCAAACGTATATTAGATATAGATATATTTGATAAGAAATACGAAACTAGTTAGGAGTTGATATGGAAGGCTTAGAAAAACAAAAGTTGATATTATATATATATTGAATTACTTAACTTTCGTGAAATGTATTTAAATTATTAGCAGTCATATTTAATTTCTGAAAACATATATATGTTTTATTTAAACCTCCAATTTTGGTCTAGGTAATTAGGTTAAAGAAAAATGAAGAAAAATATGGATATATTGAAGTAGTAAATCTAACTTTCTGAGAATTTAATTATAACATCAATTGATAGAGATGCAATATAAACTAAATAGGACGATAGAACATATTATCAATTATGATGATCATTCAGTATTTAATTTTCAATAGATTTGTTTAATTGCAATGTTCTTAAATATAAATTTGCTAAACAAAACGGTTAATTAAGAAATTATTAAATTTATGCATTTGAATCTAAATTCTATAAATGATTACCAGAGGGTTCTTAACTTGACTTCATGAAATTCTTTTTAGTATTAACATCTTCAATAATTGATTCATATGTTCAGTTTCTAAATTGATTTTTTATAGTTCTTTAACCATAAGAAATCAATTTAGAAACTGAACATGATTTCATTAATATAGCTTTTCATCCAGTGAAGATATAATTAGAAAGGATCAAAGAATCTTGAATTGTTTTTGGGACAAGATAATAATTGATTAAAATAATATAAATAAATATGCCTATTCCAAATAGTTTTTATCCGATACCATTAAGAACTGTGTTAAAATTTCACCAGTCTGTATGGTACTTACCAATTTGGGAAGATTGTTACCAGTGTGTTTATATGATATTGTATCACTCTCATGAGAGAATTGATAAATTCTTTTGGAGATCAAGCAGATTTGAAAGATTTATCTGATGCAGAGATATGAAATTGCGCACATTCTGGTATGAAACAATAGAATGGCAGCCACTCCTTGAGATATGTGAAAATATATATAAATCAAATTATAAAAATTTTACGTTATGTGTGTAATTTCACATTATCCCTGCTCTTGAATCCTTGAAATCCAATTTTTTCTACCTTCTTTGCCTATTTAATATGTGCCTTACTGAACAACATACGTCAAATAGGTAAAAACATGAGCATTACAATCTCTGCAGAATAAGACAGAAAATAAATTCTTGGAATTACTTTAAAACATTCTCTAATCACTTATTTAGTCTTTTCAAGAGTTCAATTTTAACTCTAATTATTGCTTTATAGAAGTAGCTTGTAAAGCTAGTAGTCACGAAATTTGATTCTAAATAAGTATTGTTGATTTTCTATTCAATATTTTAAGACTTTTTATATGAAAATCTGGCTAATTAACTGGCATGGTCTTTGGCGATGGATGAACTCGATCATCATATTATAAGGGTGATCTACTTTTGCTTATTCGTTCGCTACTTATTAAAAATACGAAAATTCTACGCTTGATACGTATAGCGTGTCCTTCGACAATTGTGCAAATATTCTCTACATTTTTCTATATGTATTTTTTGCTTGTGCACTTAAACAATGACGTGCTTCCATAACAAAAAGTGTATCTATTACTATAACTACCCACTATTATAAGATAATGCTATTACAGTAACTCCAGTTACTACAGGGAGTTTTTATTTTGTTTTAGAAATGAAGACTTAGAATTGAAAATCATTATGTATATTTTTATATTATTAATACTAAAGTTATAAAGGATAAAGAATATATAAATTATTAAGGAAAATAATACTCCTTAAAAGGGGAATATTAGAATTTCAAAAGAATGGGATTAATAATAAATAAGTAAATTATCTTATATACTGTTGATTAATTTGGTAAATCCAACTATACCAAAATGGTTAAAAAGTAATATTTTTTATTTTTCATCATTCACATTATAGAATTCAAATAAGATTTGAACGATTTTTGAGTTTCTATTAGAGAATTCAAGTTTTCTTTAATTTTGCTTGATTTATTTTGCAAGCTGACTTTGGCCATTATTTACGGATTATTTTATTATAATTCATAGTATTCTTTCTTTAATGCATTATAGTCTTCTTAATATAATTACTGATGAGTATCCAATAAAGACATGGCATTTTCAAGTAATTTAATTAAGGGATCTGCAGAACTTTTTTAAGGGGATTCATTTTTTTTAGATACCATTTTTTATAGCAGATTTTTAATAGTTTTTGTATGGATAAGTTTGGTGTCACTTTATGTTTTTTGTGAAGCACAAGAATTTGGCATTACTGATATATTTTCATTTAATTGAACATCCTACATATCCAAAGAGTTGTGATGATGAAATGTTCTATTAGATGGGGAATTAATCACAGAACGAACTTTTGACTTACGATGCATTTTAGCATATTCGATCAGATTTTTGATTTAATTATTTCTGTGTTGTCGAGCATCCATTTAAGTAGTTTTTAAAGATTAAGAGTATTTTTCAAGAAACGTCAATTTAGAGCTGACAAATTCCAAACTTATAGATGATAACTAATCAAGCATTCCCATAATTTACTCAAATAGCATTCTATATTCTTAGTCTAATTACACAACTGAGGTCATTTTATAATCGTTAAGTATTTTAATTATTTTAATTTATGGATCACGATCCTTTGACATAGTTCCTGCATCTTCTCAAATAGAAGCTAGCAATCACTGAGAAATAATTCTGGGAATTGAGTAACGAAGAAGGTCATTCTGCAGAATAAGAAATAGAATTAGCCAAAGAATTAATGATGCAAGAAAGACATATTTAATTGATTGACTAAACTATAAGGTAAATGAAATAAATAATTTTAGATTGAGGAATCAAGATAAAACATTGAACTTTGCTTTCCCAATGAAGTATGCTATGAATTTGATATAAAATCCTGAAATCATTGAAGAATTCAAGCAGTATAATATTATTGATGTTTCAGAAGAATTCGAGAAGATTGTACTAATCTTGTTATTATAAATTTAAGAATCATAATACCATCACAGAAGAGTAAGTTAAAGGCTTTTTGATTATGAAATTTGATGACACAGCTAGTTAAAAAAGTGATGCTTGGGAAGATGATCTAGGTGAGGTTGTGGAAGTTGATAATCAAGAATTAGAAGCCTTAGAAAAAGAGGTTGATTAATAGGAAGAGAAGATAATAGAGGAAGAAGAATAAATGATTAAATAGTAGCCTGAATTATTAGAATAAATTGAGGATAATCACATTGATCCTTGTTGGAAAATAGATGAATCTAAGGCTTAATTATAAATACATAATAAAGTTATATGTACCTTTGCTCAGAATCCTGTTTCAAAAGATTTGATTGCCAGTGGTTCTGAAGATGATCATTTAAAAATTATTAAACTTAGTACTCAAAAAGTGATTTTCGAAAAGAAATATGATGAAACTGTAGGATTAGTTGATTTTAATTATGATGGCAAATATTTAGCAGCTGGAATACTGACAGGAAAAATTTATATCTATTTATTAAATGATATGAGTGAGAAAATGCTTGATGGAAGTTAAACAGAACCAAGTGTATTGAAATGGCATCCAAAAGGAAATGTTATTTTGGCAGGATTCTAAGATTCTACACTATGGATGTGGAATGGAGTTACTGGTGAAGTAATGAGTGTATTTGCTGGTCATGAGGCAGAAATTACATGTGGGGGTTTCACTCTAGATGGTAAATTAATCGTAAGTGGCTCCGCTGATCAATCATTTAGAGTTTGGAAGCCAAGTACTTCTGAATAAGTTTATAAAATAAGTTCAGTTTCACATAAACATAATTATCATAAGGATGATGTTGTCTGTTTTGTATAACATTATAAATAACCAATCATTGCAACTGGAAGTAGTGATTCAACTATTGCATTCATCAATTTCGAGGATGGAAAAGTAATTTCTAATATAAATTTTAGGTTATTGGCAAAAGTGATCCATTAGGAGACAGTATTGTTGAGTTATGTTTCATAGGAACTAATTAACCTATTATTGTTGCTGGAGATATGTCAGGTTCTGTTTATATTTATAATTGGAATTCAATGAAATTAATTGAAAAACTCTGTTTATGCAAAGTAATTTATAACCCATCTATAATTAGAATTCAATAACTAAAATTTTATTTTATAATCAATAATTCCACATCTCAAGTTTAGACGGTAAAATTGTCACATTTGATGTCAGATAAATGCACAATTACAGAGTACTTCAAGCTAAATCAGGAATCTATGAAATGATTGTTGAAGAAGGATGGATTTTAGTTGGATGTGAGAATGGTTTTGTTTATGTTTATTGATTTTTCTTTATGTTTTTATAGTTAATTTCTCATTAATTATGATATCATATAATGGACCATCATTTGGTCTGAATTATAAAAAAATTGTTATGTTTTACATACCAAATTTTTAATAATATTTAAATATAGCATAATTAAAAATAATTATAATAAAAGTTAGTAATAATCAAGATTTCATTACTTCGATAATAAGGCTTAATAATTTTAGTTCAAACTTTCATTTTCTTTTCTTAATTGTTCATTTTCTATAATATAACCACTTAAGCAACCTAAATGTCTTTTTATAGAGGTCTAAGAATATAAAAAATTACTACGTTTTCATCCTAAAGTTACTTTAATTAAACTTTTAAGGAATCATTTTCTAATTGTGATTTGTTTATTTCAAATTTCAATTGATCAACTTAATCGTTGGAACCTTAATTACATTTTCTAACTTTGGTTTTCAATTCATCTATTTATTTCAACCTTTCTTAGTCTAAATATATATTTTAAGTTTAGGCTTCAAGCATTTATTTAGTATGCTAATCCTTTTCAAGCTTTAACTTACTAATTTCCTATTCTAACTCAATTATTATTTTTTCGGCTTTTTACAATTTTCTTTTATGCTTGTCACAATCACCAGTTTTTTCAAGAATCATTTCTGTCAAAATCTTCTGCTCACAATCTAAACCTCTAAATTTATTCAATTCCATTTATTAAGCATTATTTTCATTTTTTAGTTATTAAATTTCTTCCATCTTTGTTTTGAGCGATTAATTCAACCTCTAATTCTCTTCCATTAAAAGCTGAATTCTCTATTCAACTTTACTGAGATCTCTATTTTAATTCTCCTTCATATTGTTTATTTTCAGGTGCTACATTTTCAGTCTGTTAAAATTTACAAATAAAATTATTCAACAATATAAACAAAACTAAACTTTTTTATAAAAAATAAATGTAATATAATAAGAATAATATGTTTGTTTTCCAGTGATTTTTCTATCATTTTAATTTAAAATGTAGATAAGTTTTTTAACTAAGAAGTATAATGATTATTTTCAGGATATAAGTATAAACATAAAAAATATGAGACAATTAATCAATATAAATTTTATGAATATATAATTAAATTAGAATAAATATTTTTGATTAAAAATGATGTTTTGTTCTGAGTTAAAAAGTAATAAGATTTAAATAAAAATGGAACCGCTAGATAAGATTTAAAGGAGATATTCACGATTAGGGATATCATAGAGAAATTTTAGCATAAAATAATTATTAAACCTTATTATGAGGGTGTAACTTTTAGAAATCATTAATTGTGAATTAATAATACTAAAATAGTTTAGCTTCTTAATGAAAATTTTATAAATTATTGGTCTTGGGTTGTAGAAAATGGTTCAGAAAAAATCAATTCTTATAATTTAACTATGGTTAATAACTGGCAAAAGTGAGTAATGTGCTTAATCTTAGAGTATTACTAAATTAATAACCACTTATAGCATTTATTTATAATATATGGTCGATTAAAAACATGTTTAATATAGTATCTATTAAAATAAATTTTAATTAATAAATATAAATTTGAATTTCTCTGTTAGTTCAATATATCTCTAAAATCAATTTATTTGATACGAAATTTTCAAGTGTTCTTGCTCATATATACATCATATTTTATAGGGGAAAATATATTTTCCTTTAAAGATCAATAAATAATATTAAATTTTAATTTCTCAATACTTATTCATAATATATTGTAAATCGTTTAAGTTACAGTAAACAGGTACCGAATTCAATTTCAAATAGGCATTTTTATCAATGAATATTCAAAATTAAATTGTAATTATTATTTCTTAACTTATTTAATTAAGCCACTCCTTTATTACAAGTAATTCCAACAGCCAATGCTAAGAGTGAAGTATGTATAAGGATCAACTAAAGATTTCTGATCATTATAATGCAAATAATTCTGTTTTTACATTAAATGAGGGAACCGGCATATATAAATGATATATTAACTCTATAGTTCCTTTTAAACAGATCTCAGGTTTTAAGACTTCCTAAAATTTCTGAATTAAATGCTTTGATGATCAAATAGGAGTACTCATTATTAATTATCGATAATAAAAATAAAATTCTGACAACCAAACAACTTTTTTTTTTGAGCAAAACAGAAGGATCGAGAATGATCTATTATGAAATATATGTTTATTAATATTGCTAGTATGATATTATACATTTCTTAAATTTCAGATATAGAAGTTTAGTGGTATTTCTCCAGCTCAGATTTATTATTTTTTCATTAATAAATGTTTCATTTAGTATTTTTCCTTACGATTTGCACATATGTCTATGCTTAAACCAAATTCTTATTGCAAGGTCCTCTGCCTCTCAATATTGATTGCAAAATCTAAAGTCCAAGTAAGGATATCTCCTAAACATTAAAGTTGAGAATGGGTTTATCGGAAATCAATACTTTTATAATTCTCTATCTTAAAATGGAACCTTATTAAATTTGGATAAGATCACATTTAGTTTATGGATGCAAGTTCATTCAGATCCATAGTTGAAAGAAAAATAATTAATATTTGCTTTTTATGACGGCAATCAGACAGCTGTAAGAATCATAATATATTAAGACTATAAATGTGATGCTGTACTATCAAACAGAAAAAGATGGCACTTATTTGTATTTCATAAACGAGAAATTTTCATAGTAAATAATAAAGCTAAAAATAACTATGTAATTATCATTATAAATATGTAGAATCAATAAAGTATGGAATTTTTTATTTATTTCAATTGATTAAAGCACTGATAATTGTTTTATTAATCTTAAATTTTTTTCAATCGGAGATACTTCCAATAATCCTTAATTTTTTCAAGCAATTGAGACTTTAGTAAGCCAAAAGTATTAATCCTACTTTATTTTAGATTGCCATATATTTTTAATGAACGCTCAAGAATAACAAATGAGATGTTTAATGGATTTTCTTCAAGAGATCAAAAAGCTTGCATAAATATAGCCAATTTTTATTATATCAATGGGTGGATTAGTATGGACAAAGAGTTTTATGTTGATTACGATTCAGAACTTAAATTTCAATTAAAGCCTTTTGCAAGTGATGGAATAGTTGTAAGTAATACTTATACTGATATTATCTTGAGAAAATTTACAATCCCAATTGAATATACTGGAAGTATAGGGATGAACTTTTATAAAAATACACAAATAGTGTATAATTTTTTTGAATAATTGCCCTCAGTAACAATAATGTTTTGGGTAAAACCTTAATCTCTTGTATCTTCATTTTAATTTTTATCATTTACAGATGATGTATTATAAGAAACAAGCATAGGTTTCGGAGTAAATAAGCTTTACAATTTATTATTTTATTAAGGTTTCTCCAAAACACCAGTCTGTTCTTTGAGTTCGAATGTATGGAACCATGTCACCGTTGGTATTTTAGATATAAGTATTAATGATGATTTTAAGCCATTAAATTAAAGGAAATTATTGAGAATCTTTATTGGCAATGTAGAACGAAACTTAACTATAATTACAAACGTTAAGCCTTATTAAAAATTAGTGTTAGGACCAGTATTTATGGATGATTAGGGGTCAGAAATTGTTGAAATTTAAGATATCAAAATTTTTAAAGGATTTGGAATTAGATAAACTTATAATTAAGATTGTTAAATATTTGTTGGCAGCTATTGTGCATTTTGTAAACCCAGCACTCATTTCTGTAAAGAATAAGATCCTAATGACGATTCAAAATTTTATATATGTCCAGCTGGATATAAATATGAAAATTACCTATGCAAAAAAATAATGATTCCAAACTGTCTCAGGATGTCATCATCATCACCTTCATGTGAAATTTGTGATTAGAATTATAACTTAATTAGCGGTTTATGCTAATTAAAAAACTTAGCGGCATCTTCCCCATTCACTTGTAGTGATACAAATGCACAACTTTGCTCATTCAACATTACTTAAGATGTAATTCTATAATCTTCAAATACTAAGCAAGTAAGTAAATTATGCAGCAATAATAAATACTCCAATGCTCAATCAACATGCGCTTTAATAACAGTACCCAATTGCGATAAAGCTCAATATCAAAGTGGTTGTAGTTAATGCAGCCCTTCCTATATAATGACAGATAAAAAAACTTGCGCAACTTCTTGTCTAAATGCCTTAAGATTTATTGGATAAAGCAATATCTGTGTAGGTAAGTGTGATAGATACCTCTTTAAAGCTGTTTGTTAAGGTCTGAAATATAAAAGCATATAATATAACTGTAGTCTTTAAAAGAATTGTACAACTGCTGAAATGGATATTGGTTATTATTGTTTGCCAATAGAATTCAGTGTTCCTGGTAAAACTCAAAATTGCTTAAAATTAACAGCAAATTGCAATTCAATCTGCAAACATTGTTTTGGAACTGATATAACTCATTGTTTGGCATGTTATTCAGATATGTATTATAACCCTTATATGACAACTTGCATGCCTAACTGCAATAACGCAGCCAAAGGTAATATATTTTTATTTAATAACAAAATTAAATGGTTGTGTGAAAAAGAATGCCCAACTAACTTATATACATAGAATTCTGATTGCGTTCAGATATGTAGTGCCGGATATAAATTATATGATAGAAAATGTATTCTAACAACTTAAAATGCTACATATGGAGTATTATAAGATTTCCCTAACAATGCACCACCCACTTAAATGGTCGTACTTAAGTATTGTCCTTAATTTTGTAAATAATGTACAAGTGAAGCTGTATGCACTAGTTGTTTAAATCAATATCCAATGGATTAAAATATGTGTGTTGAGTCATGCCACCCTCAATACTTAGAAGTAATAGATAACATTGGTTCGTGTAGAATGTCTTGTGACCCTCATGATTTGATTTATGATAATGAAGACATTAATGGATATAAGATTAAATAATGCTTTAAGATAAAATGCGGATCTATAAGAGTCAATAAAGATTATTAAACTTTTCTTCATTAATCTGACTCTCATCGATGTATGTATCCCTGTGACGACGGATATTATGGTAATACTTTACTTTTATAATGCTTACCTTGTAATCCTATTTGTGCTACTTGCTCATAGAGTGCAATCTACTGCACTTCTTGCCCATACTTTAAGTTTTTAGATTAATCTGGCTGTTACGATTCTTGTTAAGGTAAGTATCAAAATTATTTGAACTCAAAATGTGAAGGATCATGTTCATTAGGATTTTAGGTAATGGACGTGGCTAAAAGTATATTTGCATGTGTTGAATATTGTGGAGCTAACTATCCGACTTATTTATATTCTTGGAATAATAGATGTTATGAAGAAGCACCAACGATAGGAGCTTATTGTGTAGACAAGAATTGTTATAATTGTAATTATAAGTGTAAAACCTGTTTTGGTCCTGACTAAAATCAATGTTTAAGTTGTAAGGCTAAATCATATTTACTTAACAATGAGTGTGTGAAACAGTGTTATCCACTATATAATGATAATATAAAATGGGAATGTGTTGATAAATGTACTGATTCCATTTAAACTTATGGTCCACAAGT
Organism: Paramecium tetraurelia; assembly: GCF_000165425.1. NCBI lineage: Eukaryota > Ciliophora > Oligohymenophorea > Peniculida > Parameciidae > Paramecium > Paramecium tetraurelia. The sequence continues at coordinate 312,185 of NW_001799066.1, forward strand.
TGTTAATGGTTCGACATAAACAGTTACATATTGTTCAGTAACTTGCTTGTTTAATCAGTATCAATTCAAAGAAAAATGCTATAATTCTAAACCTGCAGAAACCTATTGCTTATAGAGAACCAATTATTTATTTTGTGATAGCTGTGCCTCAGTTTGCAAAGAATGCCAAAATGCTTACTCTACATCCTGTTCAAGATGTGCCCCTGGTGCTTATATCTATGGAACTACCTGTTATACAGATTGTCCGGACAATGCACCTTATAAGGATACAGGCAGACTTTAATGCGTGACGAATTGTGATTACTATGCTGAAAATGGAATTTGCGTTTATTCCTGCTCCTCTTCCTATTACTAATATCCAGAAATGAGAACATGTTACCAAATGGGCTGTCCTATGGGTACTTATAATATTAAACCTTATAAAATTTGCTATAAATGTTACACTGGATGTGCCACTTGCACTAGTGGATATTAAAATGGATGTTTGACTTGCTAAGTTGGATACTTTATGAATGGAGGGACAACTTGTATCAATAAATGCATTGTTGAACCTGATTTAGTTTAAGATTGGGTTAATAGCAAATGTGTTTAATAATGTCCTTTTGGAACTTTCATAAGAACATTAGATAATGGAGCACTTGCTTGTACTGAAGATTGTCCCAAATATTATTATTCAAACATATGCGTTTCTGAATGTCCTAGCTAAACCTATTTAGATAAAAAGATTTGCAAAAGTTGTGCTGGTCCTTGTTCAGAATGTTTTGGTGTTAAAGTATTTGAGTGCACTAAATGTGATATTGGTTATTATAGAGATGAAACAACATGCTATGCTGTTTGCCCTGACCCAAAGCCTTATGCAAATTTAGCTGACTCAACATGTGTGACTACTTGTCCTGACTACTTATATTTGAAAAAAAAATATTGCTTTAGTCCTTGTCCTGGATTTTTATACTAATATGAATTAAATGGTAAGAAAGAATGTGTAGATTAATGCTATTCAAATTCATACTTATGGCTTGGGAAATGCTATTAATGCGATCCCATTTGTAAGGAGTGTTTTGGGCCTAATAATGGTAATTGTCTTGAATGTCAACTTCCTTATTTTTTGGATGAATAGACTTGTGGGAACACTTGTCCTCAGTTTTATGATTTAACTGATCATGTCTGCAAGGATGCATGTCCTGTTAATTTAGTAATCTAAGGAATGAATTGTTAAAATGAATGTGATTTAGGATATTTAGTGTATAATTAAGTTTGTGTAAATACTTGTCCAAATTTTGCATATCAAGTAGGTGATCACTGTTATGATTGTAATTTATATTGTAGCACTTGTTTTGGACCAACAGCTGATGAATGTTACTCTTGCATAGATAATTACTTTTTATATTAACAGAGTTGTAAATCAGTGTGCCCTCATTTTTATAATAAAGAAAATAAAACTTGTATGGAAAATTGTAGTAATATGTATGAAATAGCAGAAAAAAAAGAATGCGTTACAACATGTCCATCATAATATATCCTCTGTGAATCTAAGTGTATTTTAGTTCTAGAAGATGGATATTATTTAAACGGTAATCAATGTGTAAAATGTGATCCTAAATGTTCCAAATGCACCTCAGCAACAGTTTGCTAAGCTTGCGCCAAAAATTTTTATCTAGAAGTAACTTCATGTGTCAATTTTTGCTCAAATGAATATTTGTTCATGGATCCCATTTCAAGTTCATGTGTCACTAAATGTCCTTCTACTTTATACCATTTAGAATCGTTTGGTAAAAGGTTCTGTGTTTCAGATTGCCCTTATAAACTTTATGATCAATGTGTATCAGCTTGCCCAAGTGGAATGTATCCAAAAGATACTATTTGTACTTAATGTCCAAAATATTGTAATGAATGTGAGTCAGCTACAAAATGCTCATCCTGTTTATTTGGCTATTATTTATAAGATGAACAATGCTAACTAAGTTGCACAATTGGAAAGACTGATAGAAAGAATATTAAATGTGTTGATGAATGTGACCCTACTTTATTTGAATACTAAAATGAATGCTTAGAAAATTGTCCTACTGATCCAATTGTCTATAAGAATAAATAAATCTGTGCTCTTAGTTGTCCAATAGCCACATATTAAGATGCATAAGAGTGTCGAGATTGTGATTCATCATGTACATCATGTATTGGCCCTTCATATTAAGATTGCATCACTTGTTCAAATGGATATTATCTAGATAATCAAATTTGCACTTAAACATGCTCAAATTTATATGATGAAGTTAACAAATAATGTGTACTTACTTGTCCTACTAATCTCTACTTAGATCTTGATAAATGTGTTGCAATTTGTAGTATATATGAGTACAATAGCGTATGTGTTAGTACCTGTCCACCATTAACGTACTTTTTGAATAAAAAATGCCATGATTGTTCAGAAAACTGTTAGGAATGTAATTCTATTGGTTGTATCAAATGTGCTGTTGGCACCTATTTAGATGATGGATTATGTAATAATTATTGCCCATATTATTACAATGATGTTAATAATGAATGTGCTTAATTATGTCCTAAAGATACATATCTATATATTGACCATTGTTATTCTCAATGTCCATTGAGTACTTTTTAGTATAAGAAAGATTGTCTTTTAGCTTGTCCATCTTTAACAGTCTTATAGAATACTTAATGTGTATAATGTCCTGAAAGATGTTTGACTTGTAAGAATGAATATGAATGCTCTAAATGTGAAAGTCCATACTTTTTATTTAATGGCTCTTGTGTTATACATTGTCCATTATAACTACCATTTGAAGATATTACTAATGGCTAGTGCGTGTCTGTTTGTCCACCAGAAGCTTATGAGAGAGGATATGAATGTATAAAAGAATGTAATTTAATCATATACTAAAAATAATGTCTTTAAGCATGTCCTACTGGATATTATGGTAATGATTATTGTAAGCCTTGTCGATTAGAATGTAAAGCATGTTCAACTTTTGAGGTTTGCACTGAATGTAATGATAACTTTTTCCTTGAATACAATTAATGTGATACATAATGTACAAAAATTAAGGATTTAAAATCCAAATCATGTGTTGATACATGTAACTCATTACTATATAAAAATGTTTGTTATCAAACTTGTCCTTAAAATACTTACGAAAATACGAATGAATGTGTTTTAAGTTGTAATGATGGCTATTATGGTTCTTAAGACTTTAAATGTATAAAGTGTCCTTAATAATGTGGAACTTGTACTAGTGTTTTATAATGTACTAAATGCAATATTGGATATTTTCTTTACAATAAGTAATGTTTGGACTAATGCCCAGGATCATTTTTTTCTAACCCTATACTTAATGAATGCTCAAATAAATGTCCTTTAACTACATTTATATTTTAAAATTCATGTCTTTTTGAATGTCCATCTGAATATTTAAATGATATGGAAAATTATAAATGTGTGAATAGTTGTGGATCTTAATAATATTTAAGTAAAAAGAACTGTTTAAGTTGTGCAATAGAATGTGATTCATGTACTGGAAGAGGAAATAATAATTGTATCAAATGTGCAAGCGGATTTACATTAACTGAAGATGGAATTTGCTTAGGCAGTTGTAAAGATGGATATTATAAGTCAGATAATTCATGTCAACAATGTTTACATAAATGCTAAACATGTGAAAATGGAACTGATTGTAAAAAATGTAGAGGTACTAATCGAAACCTTGAAGATTGTTCTTGTTAAAAAGGATATTATGATGATGAATATTAGGATGATTGTAAAAGATGTCCTTGTGATGAATGTACTGCTGCTGATAATTGTCTTATATGTAAAAACAATTTATAAGTTCCAAAATGTTCTTGTGATAGAGTACTCAATCAAGATTGGTGTATAACATGTCAAGTAGCAAAAGTCAATATTTATTACACTGATGATCTTAATGAAATAATTGTTCATTTTGGTTATTTGATTTCCGTTGATTTAATCAATCCATTTTAACCCTTCAAATTGTTCATTGTGGTTTGATAATTCTGAAATCTTTGGTTAAAATGCTTAATGTTATTTATCTTGGAATAGATATGCAGTTCATATAACCCTTAAAGCCATATGCATCTGTTAATATTGGAGACAAGTTGAGTTTTAAAAATTCATTTTATAGAGATGTGGATCAAGGAATTTGTGATGGTTAATTTATAGAACAATTTATTGAAAACAAAGTAGGAGAACCTAAAAGCTTGTAAAAACCATATATTCTATTTGATATTCCTTCTTTTGTTAGTACTTGTAAAACAATATATATCAAATAAATTCTATTAGATGGCACTGGTTAAAAAATCTAAAATGTTCTATCTTGGACACTCAAAGAAATGAAGGATGAAGAATAGTATTTATAAATGGATGCATTTTTAGCAAATTAGTTAAATGAAATTACAATTCCTATTGGAACATTATAACCTAACCTTACATATACAATCACAGCTAAATATGTTAATTTCTTGCAAAGAGTAAATTTCACAACCTTTACATTCACAACTCTTCCAATGCAAGCTCCTTATGTATTTTTGTCATATGACACCTCTAATAGCAAGAGTTTATATATTTGATTGTCATGTCTCGTACTCAGATATGAAAAACGTATTTAATGTTGCTATTGAAATAACAGATGCTAAAAACAAAACATACATTTCTTTAACAGAATAAATAAATCCAATTTATGAAATTCCACTAAATGAATCTCTACTCCCTAAAGAACACTCCTTTAATATTTACTGCATCAACAGGAAGTTCAATTATAATTGAAACTATTAATCTAAAATCAAAACTAATTGATATTAAATTTTTATAAAAAGATAGATTTATTGGTTTAGATAATCAAATTAATGCAAGAGGGTTTGATAGAAATATATAGGATGAAATTTTGAGCACAATGGAAATTAATTATGAATGGCAATGTAATAACTTATTTAATTTATAACCTTGCAAAACAGATGAAAACTAAATTATGCAATTTCCTTCTCGAAGAGTTGTCAACCATTTTTGCTGATAGTTAAAATACAACTTTAGTATTCTTTGCAAAAGCATCTAAAGGGAATAGATGGACAGTCAAAGAATAGTTAATAGTAATCACAGATTTTAATATTGAAGAAGAATTTTATATCAACAATAATGATCCATAAAATTCTATTAACGCAAATGATGAAGTAACAATCTTAATTAAAAAACAATAAAAGTATGCTTTTATTATTCAAATAACATAAAATTTTATAGTCCCTGAAAATATCAAGTTTGTCATTAAAATTTAGATTGGCTGGTTTAACTACTGATTATATAAATCCTGTCTACATCTACTTGGTACCAGGTAATGAATCAATTGGTTTCAAACTGAACGATCCTCCTGAACAAATTTATTTCAAGATTGAGCCTTTGATTGGAGAATCACTAGATTATTTTAATTACACTCTTTCCAATCTTAAACCTGGAAATTCAATAAGTTTCTATTATTATTTTGAAAATTCCGTTCTTGAAAATGATGTTAATATATAATCTATAATTAATGGAATACCATTAATCAAAGACTCAAAAGAAACTTTTGGATAATTTTAGTTGCCTAATGGAATTACTAATAATTCAATTTCGGTTCTCTGTGAGATATCATCCTCTTATGGAGCTAAAACTTATTTAAAACAAGAAGTTTATGTAATGAGGAAAAATTATGAATTACAATAATTATACCAATCGTTCACTAATAAAACAAATTTAGAAAACTTATAAAGTCTTCATACAATGATTGCACTAATCTAGTTAGAAGAACATTAAGTATGCTTGAAATAATGCTCAGGGGTTGGGACATGTGTAAATAAGAAATGTTAATGTCCTCCTGGATATTACTTTGCTGATTGTAGTGGAAATTAGGAATAATAAACAAAATTCAATGATTTTATGTTTAATGCTATGTAATCCCTGATCAAAGCACCAATAAAAAATAACGATGATATGAAATTGTTTAGTCAAACTCTCTACTTTTTAACATAATTTAGTTCTAATAATACATTAAGTTTAGAAGATTGCTCTATTGTTTTACAATAATATATAAAGAATACAAATTCTAGATTAGAACAGATAAATTAATTTTCAATAAATTTATAATATTAATCAACTGAAGATTTTAATTACTCTTAAATTGATATTCGCTCTTTAGTAAACAAAAACGATTTACATACAGCTCTTAAAAGTACTGTTTTTATGTGGGAAAAGACATTATTTACTTCAGGTTCAAATGTTTATTCATTATAAAATCAACTCAACAATTTGATAAACAATATCATTGAATTAACTATCTTCTCTTTAAGTCCTAATGATAAAGTAGACTTTTCAATAGATACTGCATCTATAACTGTTTAAAAATCCTAAAGCCTCCCATATAACTCAAGTAGAGTGTTAGAAGAAATCAATAGCTAGAAATCAGCAATTTATGATATCGTTTATGCAATTTACATTAGAAACTTTTATGCTTTTGATGGTTACTTCCCATACCCATAGTAAATTTATCCATTATATGATTATTAAATCAGATAGTCCAGTAGAAAAGAAAATATATAGTTAGATTAGCCAATTTCCTATCGATTTGGAATTCAAAATGATACTACTAATTTAGTTTGTTTATAAAGAAATGCTAAGACCTATGAATGGTTTGATTAAAATTGCACCATCTCTGAAATAAATTCAACTTACTATTGTAATTGTACAACTCTCTCTCCTACAACAATTTGCAATGACTATGATTTTCTTTATTAAGGATCTTCAGGATTCAGGATAAGTCTTCCAAATATTTTTTACATCGTTTACATTATTTAATTAATAATACTAGGAATATTTGTGAGCAAATCAAAAACATAAAATGGAGAATAAAAAACTGAAGATACTAAATTTGGTCGTGTCTTTAAATTAGCTAAACATAACAAAGTGAATGTAATTGGCAACTAAGTTTATCCAGTTGATCATGAAAAGGACACAAGAGAATTAATAATAAAGCCAGAAGTAGCCAATAAAGATAATAAAAATGATAAGTTTCATTTTAATTATTTCTGGGTACTCAATTTATGCATATATTTAGAAATACCACTGCTTAGCATAATTGATATTTAAATAGTTAGCTTACCTTAGCCCATTTATGAGATCACTTTTAATATTATTAAGATGGAATTCTGCAATTATTGTTGGAGAATTTCTATCCTTGATTTACTTTGACTACTAAATATCTATCTGGATTATATTTGCATCAATAGTCATAATGAGACTTAGTGAGAATTTCTTAAAAGTAAATATAATTCTAATTTTAGAAATAAATAAAGTATTTTTTTGTCATGAAATAAATTATTCTGGTGATATTAATCAAAGGTTTTATATTTTTACTATTGGTGTTTACAATATTATGTGGAATTTACTTTTATTTACTGATAGATGACTAAACAAGTTTGGTATTTTAATCTATTATATTTAGATACTTTCTTATTCCGCTGCAATTATAATTGATATCCTTCTGCTTGATATCATTATTTTTGGCTCAAAAAGATTTTTAGGGGAAAATAAGAAGAAGAATATAAGAAAAAAGATTAATGAGCTAAAATAAATTGCTAAAGTACATAAGTAGAACGATTGATATAACCAATAATATTAAGAATATGATATTATTCAAATAGTATATAATTTTAACTTTATGTCTATTATATCTTTGATATTCTTATTAATACCTAGCTATGATTGTTATTTTTATGTCTATTTTAGAAATATGATATTCACTTACAAATAATAATAATCTTTAAGGATAGTTTAGTCTTTTTAATACTATAAGTTAAACTTTTAAAATAAAATAAGAAAAAGATTTGACTTACAATAATTTATTTTGATTGCCTTTAATTTATAATACTGAATAATCTTATAAGATAACAAACTAATTTCATAAAAATGGAATATCCACCACATTAACAAATAAATAATCTCTTCATCATTATTTTATTTACAATTACAGATCGGAAATTAATATTCACCCAGATTTGATTTTTTCTTTAAGATGTAGAAAATAATGATGTATTTAAATAGTTTCTTATCTATTAATTTAATATATCGGACACTTAAGCTTAAGTTTTGGGTTGATTTTGCTTAATCTATTATTGAAAACAAAATATTTTAATGTGCTTATTTGAGTAATATTTAAAATACTTTTCATTCCTTGAATTGCATAAAATAAATTAAAATTATTCTGTCAACTCTGCTAATATTTTAGATAGAAAAGACCTTCATTCATCAGCTTGATGCATTTATCATCACTTTTATTAATTGCAGCTTATTTATTAACTATTCTATCACAATCCTATAATTTGAAAGACATCCTATATCACAATTACTGTATTACTAAAAGTTTATACATTTAATGGACATAATTGTATTTTATAACTGAATCGGATTAATACAAGGACTTTTTTGTATCTTTCCTTATATCCTGACATCATTTATTGATTCAAGTATATTTTGCACAAGTTTGTTTATAATATGTATTCTAAATTGAATTGATATTCTCTTCTAAATTATATTGATAAAATTTAAGATGGTTGGTTTTTAATATAAGTACTTAATTATAAAGATAAGTAAGGTCTTATATTTTTCTTATGCATCAAAGGGAAATGGAGAAAATTTCCTTGATAATAATATATTTTTTCCAACCTTCCTAAAGTTTACAATTATTTCTTAAAATTTTTATCATTATTTATTAATTAAAAAATTTAATAAAAGTATATATTTTATCCTTATTATAAATATAAATAAACTCTTTCTTTAATCAATATCTTAACTTTTATGGTGTTAACTTAGAAATTACAACTTTATTCTATCTTATGACTTTATCCATCTCAGTTTTCCAATACTATAGAATCATAAATGATAAAATGATTACCTTTAATTCTTGTTACAACTCAATTATTTGCTTACTAAATTTATCTTTCAAAGATTATTCTATTTCATTTTTTTTACTCAATTATTTTTCATATTGTCCAATTTTTACATGCAAATTGGAGTTCTCATTTTATAGAAATTTCACTTGCTCATTATTTTTATTGGCTTAATTCAGCTTGACTTCCATCTCATTCAATTATTCTTGAAAGTTCTAGAAAACAATATTTCAATCATAATTTACTCTATCTCTAGGACTATAAATATTTCTTGATGCTTTTTTTAATAATCCAATTTCTTCTTAATAATTTTATTCTTTTACTACAAAGTCTTTGAATTTTTTTTGATAATCAGACATAGTAATATTAGATTATTACATCAATCCTTCATACTTCTGAATCATTTCCTGTTCTTTTGTTTTATAATAATCTATTAAATTAACGGTTGAATACCTTCATAATATTTCCTTAGCTTTTCTCTCTCATTGTTATTTTCCTACTAATAGTAATATAGCTTATTTAGTGCTTCTTTGGCAATATCCCCTTGTCTTTTCAATTCTTCTAATAAATTTTTCTCATTCAATTTCAGATCCTTAATTTTACTTTCTTGATTTATAATTATCATTTCAAGATCCTCTCTAATTTTAGTAAGCTATTACTTGTTTTTTACTAAGGTTTCAAAATTTGATCTTAAATTCAAGACTTATTCTTGATTAGCTAGTGACTTTGATTTAACTTTTTTCTTGGAAGTTTTAGTAGAGTTAATTTTGTTCTCTTTATGTTTCTTCTTTGAATCATGAGGATTTGTATTCTATCTAGTAGCCATATAAACGTAATTAAAGAAATATAATTAAATAATAATATAATCATATTTTTTATTATTTAGAATTTCTAATATTTTTTTGAAAAAAAAGGGTCATTTCGTTTGATACTATAAAAGGGTTTGAATTCATTTAAAAAACGAGGATTTACATCAGCGCATGAATGCACATTCATCTACTTCGATTAAATTGAGTATTAGGTCTTTGTTTAATACTTATTATTAAGAGTAAACGATGTCATCTAAATAAATGTAAAATTTTATTTTTTATCAGAACTCTAAACGCTTACTTTTAGAGAAGTTATAAAAATGGAAAAATTTCTAATTACTCAAAAATATTATTATCTAAATTGATATTATATAAGGAACAAATAGTGCAAGTCATGTTTGATTTTAATACATTGATTATTTAATTTCGAATTGACTAATTTCAAGGAAATCTAAACATAATTTACTATTAGAAGTCGAAATAAGAAATAGAGTTAAGTACTTTTTGTTGACTTTTAAAAAATAAATTTATTATTTAAAAATTTCTATGACTAATTGTTTTTTAGATATAATTATAATGATAAATGTAATAAATTATGTTCAAAATGAGAATTTAAATGACAAGACAGAATCATTTTTAATTAATTATATTAATATGTGTTTTTTTATAAAGGCATTTTTATTTTTATTACCCTTTTTAAACCAAGCCCAAAGATTTAAACTGTAAGGATCGAAGCCGTTATATATGAATTGCATAGACATTAATGAAAGTTTTAAGAATTTATTATGTTGTAGGTGATAATGGCTTTGTGGGAAACTAGTACTTTTATGATTAGCTCTCATAATCTGGAAGTTTGGTAAATCTTGACAAAATTACATTTACCTTATGGATAAATGTATATTAAAAATACAAACTGAATGGAAAGTAAATTTTGTTTGCTTTTGTCGATGGTAACACAAATAACCCTGTAAAGTATTAACTCATATTAGTATCTTAATTTAATATTATATTACACAATTTCATCAGGATAGTATACTATGACCTTATCAAATGAAAGATTTTCTCCAGAGATAGTTTTATTACCATTATCACAGTATACAATTTATATATTCCAGGTAAAATGATCTTTATATTGGCAGTTGGTGTCATATAGTATTATCTATAGATTAGAGCACAAGTAATACTTTTATTAATTTGAAATTTTTTTCTACATATGATAATTCACTGAATTAGATTCAAGACGTTCTAGTGAATTAAAAGTAATTAATTTTTTTTTTATAATTAGATTAAAATATAAATTTGGAGTGCATTCTAGAATAACTAATGAGTAATTATTTAAATCCTCTACTGATTACAAAGCATGTGTAAATATTGCTAATTTTTATTATATCAACGGATGGACAACAATGGATTCAGAAACTTATATGGACTATGATTTAGAATTGAAGTTCTTTCTCAAACCTTATAGGGCCAAAGGCTTTAATGTTAACGACTAATTTATGAATGTAGCTTTGAGATAATATTCCAACCCTGTATTTCTGGGTAGTCCTATAGGATTATACTTGTATAAGAACACACAGATAGTGTATACTTTTATGGAAGATCTAGGTTCCTTAACAATGATGTTTTGGATTAAGCCAATGAATATCGTATCGCTTTTTTAGTTTATTTCTTTGACTGATGATGCATTATAGTAGACAAGCATAGGATTTGGAGTAAGTTCTGACTATTACTTATAATTTCATTAAAATTATGGTAAGTCCCCGTTAGGTAAATTAGAAGAAAGCACTTGGGCTCATGTGACAGTTGGTGTTTTGGAGCTAAGTTATAATTCTGATTTTATTCCTACAAGCTCAGTTAAGCTATTAAGAGTTTTTATTAATAAATCTTAGGTTGAATATAAAAAGATCTATTCCGTGATAGCATACAAAAGATTAATATTGGGACCAATATTTACTGATGATTATGGAGATGAATGCATCGATATTTAAGACATCAAAATTTATAAAGGCTATGGTATCTAAAAATCTCAAGGGGATTGCAGATTATTTGTTAGTGCATATTGTGCATTCTGTAGACCTGATACTCATTATTGCAAAGAGTAGGATCCAACTGATGATGATAATATTTATACTTGTGCAGCTGGCTATAAAGAAACTCCAAATGGCTGTTCTCCTATAACAATTTAAAATTGTCTTAGACAATCTGGACCACAATGTGCAATTTGTGCAGATAATTATAACTTATCTTCCGGAAGTTGCACTTAGATAAATCCCTTAGTGTCACCATATGAATGCGATGATCCTAATGCAATATTTTGCAGAAGAACAATTTATAGGGATAATTCAAAGTCTACTTTCGAATAGAGTAAACTTTGTAAACTAGATTATGGATAACAGTCTAATTAATTTTACTGTGAAAATAAATACTCAAATAACTGCGTCTAGGCTCAATTCTAATAAAAATGTTATAAATGCAATAATAATTACTACTTAACCGAATAAAATACATGTTAAGTAACTTGTACACAACTTAACAAATTTTAGTCTAACGGAGTTTGTTTAAAAAAGTGTCCATTTAAATATTATTATACGTTTAATTGTTATAGTACATCATCACTACCTTAATATTATTGTAGCTCTTAGAAGTGCGATCAATAGAAAGAACTAGATCTTGACTATTATTGTCTAAATTATTTTTATTCAAATGGTAAGTATAAATATTGTACACTACGTGGTTAAACCTAAGAAAACGAAAAATGGATTGATTGCCATTCTGACTGCAAATATTGTTTTGGTTGGTAATAAAATTAATGTTTGGGTTGTTATTCAAACAAATTTTTTAGTCCGTATGACACAAAATGCGTAGATGATTGCAATGATCTAAAATATTTTAAATATAATAATAGAGATAAAATGGTTTGTGAATTAGAATGTCCTTCAGATTATTTCACATAGGATTTAGAATGCGTGAGGAGTTGTAAAATTGGTTATGCTCTTTATAATAAAAAAATATGTTAACCAGATACTCAAATTACAGATAATTTCGTATCCATCTTGATGTTCAAATCTGTATTTGTTGATTGTCCTCAAGTTTGCTAAACATGCACAAGTTAAACAATTTGTACTAGTTGTCTAAATAATTATATTTTAACTTAGAATAGTTGTCCTGTAACATGCTATCCAAAATATCTCTACATTGATGAAGATGACGTGAGTCATTGCTTAACCAGCTGTGACCCAACTGATTTAGTATATGATAATTCTAATATTGACGGGTATAAAATTAGACAATGCTTCAAACTTAAATGTGGTTTTATCTAACTTGGTAGGACATAATAAACTTATTTACATTAAACGAAACCTCTTACTTGTGTGTATCCATGTGATCCTGATCATTATCCTAATCAAAACAATTATTCATGCGTTAAATGTGACCCTATTTGTCTCAATTGTTAAAACTCAGCTACTTTTTGTACTAAATGCTAACCAGGGACCTATCTTTAAGATAATAGTTGTTTCACTTCCTGCAAATCTAAATTTAAGAATTATTACAATAATCAATGCGAAGGCACATGCTCTTCCGGATATGCAGTTATTGACAAAGCTCTAGACATTTAAGCCTGTGTCCAATAATGTGGGATGATGTTTTCTATGTTCCTCTATACACTCAATACTCAATGCTATCAGGCTCCTCCTGTCATTGGAGCATATTGCGTAGGTTACTAGTGTTACAATTGTTATTATAAATGTAAGACTTGTACTGGTCCCAATTATTATTCGTGTTCATCTTGTTATGATAAGACATTTCTCTTAGATAATAAGTGTGGGACAAATTGTGATGATAAGTATTATGATTTGTTAAATTGGAAATGCGTCGATGTTTGTCCAAGCAATGTATACACTACCTCTGGCTATTAATATGTTAATGGAAATTTGACTTTTGTCACATCCTGTTCCTCCACATGCTTATATGATTAGTTTTAATTTTAGGGTAAATGTACTGATATCTAACCAGAGGGAACTTACTATACCCAGAAGTCTAATTATAAATTATGTGATAAATGCACAGCAGTATGTTTAACATGTTTTGATTCCTATTCAACTACTTGTACGGAATGTAATGTAGGATCTTATTTATATGATACTACTTGCTCCTCTGAATGTCCTGATGATGCACCATATAAAGATACTCTTTAAAATTTGTGTGTTGTTACTTGCACCAGTTATTAAGAAAATGGATATTGCGTTGCTGGCTGTTCGGATAATTATTACACATATGATGCTCAGAAATAATGTTACGAGTTAGGTTGTCCAGAAGGAACATTTAATCTGGCTAATACACTTGAGTGCTATGCTTGTGCTCTTGGATGCGCTACTTGTACAGATGGATCCTCAAGTTCTTGTATCACTTGTATAGAAGGATATTTTCTGCTAGGCACATCAACATGTACAAATGTCTGTAATGTGAGTCCTGACCTTATTTAAGATTGGATTAATGGAAAATGTGCTAAATAGTGTCCAGCTGGAACTTACTTGTAAACTTTGGCAAGTGGGTAACTAGCATGTAAAGACACTTGTCCTGTTCTTTATTATTCAAATATTTGTGTTGCAGCATGTCCTGCTCAAACTTATGCTGATGGCATTATTTGCACTCCATGTGCTGGGCCTTGCTCTGTTTGTTTTGGCGAATTAGTAAACCAATGCACAAAGTGTGATTCTGGATATTACTTGGCTGATACTAGTTGTGTTGATGTATGTCCAAATTCAAAACCTTATGCAAATTTAGCTGATTAAACTTGTGTCTCGACTTGCCCAGATTACTTGTATTTAGCCAAAAAAATCTGCTTTAGTCCTTGTCCAGGTTTCTTAGCTATTTATCAATTAAATGGTAAAAAAGAATGCGTTGATTAATGCTATTCAAAATCCTATTTATCTTCTGGAAATTGCTTACAATGCAATGCCATTTGTAAAGAATGTTATGGACCGATCAATGGAAACTGTTTATAATGTGAAGCACCTAACTATTTATATTAATAAAAATGTTCACCTTCTTGCCCATCGTAATTATACACTGACTTGATAGATAGAGTTTGCAGAGAATCTTGTCCATCCAACACTGTTATCTAAGGATAGAAATGTTAAGCTTAATGTGATGCAACTTATTTACTGTATGGTTAATTTTGTGTCGCAACCTGTCCAGCATTTACCTACAAATCAAATACAAAATGTTTACTATGCAACCCACTATGCAGGTCTTGTAGTGGACCTTTAATCACCACTTGTTCTTCTTGCATAGAAAACTATTTATTAGATGGCACTACTTGCACATAAACTTGCCCAATCCTATATGATTATGAGGCTTAAAAATGCGTAAGCACTTGTAATACAAAGTTTGAATTAACTGATTTGAAAAGTTGTGTGACAACTTGTCCAACAGGATATATTAAATGTAATAAAAAATGTTTGAAAACTGCACCTGATGGATATTATTCAGATGGAATAAGTTGCCTGTAATGCAATAGTAAATGTACTAAGTGCACATCCCAAAATGTATGCTAAGCATGCAGTAAAAACAACTTTCTATCTTTGTAGACCTGTGGATTTTTGTGTACTAACAAATATCTTTATATGGATTCAACAACAGGAACTTGTGTTACAAAATGTCCACCTCAACTTTACCATTAAGAATCGTATGATAGAAGGACTTGTGTTGAGGATTGTCTCTTAGGCTATAAACTTAATGATTAATGTGTTAGTTCTTGCCCAAAAGGAATGTATACTAAGGATAATTTCTGTACAAATTGCCCTTAGACATGCGAAGAATGTACCTCAGCAACAAATTGCACTGTATGTATCAAAGATCATTTTTTGGAAAACGGACTTTGCTATATAAGTTGTTTGGTTGGCAAAACAGATTATAAAAATAATTCATGTGTCTCATAATGTGATCCATCATTATTTGAATATCAAAACTAATGTTTAGTAAGTTGTCCTACAGATCCAGTATTTTATTATCATTCAAATATATGTATGGATGCATGTCCAGAGAGTACATACTAGAATAAATAAGAATGTCTGGATTGTGATGTGTCATGTTTGTCATGTATTGGCCCATCGAACAACGATTGTCTAGTTTGTAAAGACACCTATTACTTACATGACTAATAATGTATTCTCACTTGTCCTAATTTATATAATGAGGTAGATAAAACATGTGTTCTTTCTTGCCCTCCAAATCTTCTTTTGGATGGAAATAAGTGTGTTTTGATTTGTAGTTAGTACATGTACGACAATACTTGTTTGTCGAGCTGTCCTATAGGAGCATATGATGCAAATTACATTTGTTTCGATTGTTCTGAGAATTGCCTTGAATGCAACTCTTTTGGCTGCACTAAATGCGGCAACGGAACATTTTTAAATGATGGAAGTTGTAGTAGTTTTTGCCCATACTTTTACAATATTATCAATTATCAATGTGAGTAATAGTGCCCAGAAGGAACATATCTTTATATTGATCAATGCTATGCAACTTGTCCAGCCAATACATATACATATCTGTAAACATGTCTTTTAGAATGTCCTTTGAAAACTATTTTACTAAATTCTGTTTGCTACTAATGTCCAGAGAGATGTTCAGTTTGTAAAAGTTAATATGAATGTGGGACTTGCGATGCTCCTTATTACTAATTTAAAGGAGAATGTGTTGTGGCTTGTCCAACAGTACTTCCCTATTAGAATAAAATTTATTATGTATGCTAATCGGAATGTTCTCCTGATACATATGAAAAAGGATATGACTGCGTTAGAGAATGTGATTTAATCATCTATTAGAATAAATGTTTGACAAATTGTCCTTATGGATATTATGGTAATGCAATATGTAAGCCTTGCAAATTGGAGTGCAAGGCTTGCAATGACTTTAATATATGCACAGAATGTTCAGACAACTTTTACCTTGAGTATAACTAATGCGAGACATAATGTACAAAAATCAAAGATTTGAAATAAAAGAAGTGCGTCGATTCATGTTCTCAATTTTTGTATCAAAATGTGTGCTATGAAACTTGTCCCATAAATACATATTAATATACAAATACTTGTCTTCAAAAGTGCTTAGAGGGATATTTTGGTTCTGCAGACTTCAAATGTGAAAAATGCCCTTCTTAATGCATCACTTGCTCAACTTTTAATTAATGTAACAGTTGCAAAATTGGATATTACTTATATCAGAAATAGTGTTTAGATTCATGTCCTGACAAATTATTTTCAAATCCATTAACCAGTTAGTGCACACAATCATGTCCAGATAAAACATTTATCTTTACAAATTCATGCTTGTATGAATGTCCAAGTGATTATTTCAATGACACTGAAAGTTATAAATGCGTTACATCATGTGGCAAGCAATAATATCTTAATAAAAACAGTTGTTATCCCTGCTCTTTTGAATGCGATTAATGCACAGCCTATGGAAATAAAAATTGTGTAGCATGTGCAACTAATTTCGTTTTAACTGAAGAGGGACATTGTTTTGGAAAATGCAAAGCTGGTTATTATTAAACAACAAATTCTTGTGAGTAATGCTTACATAAATGTCTAACTTGTTAGAATGGCACTGAATGTTTATAATGCAGAGGAAATAATAGAAATCAACTCGATTGTTCATGTCCAAAAGGATATTATGATGATCCATTTTATGATAATTGTTAAAAATGTCCATGTGAAGAATGTATTTCTGAATCAGAGTGTCTAGTATGCAAAAATAATCTTTAAGTTCCCAACTGTTCTTGTAATAGGAGACTTAACGACGATTGGTGTATTACTTGTCAAATTGCATCTGTCAATATATACTATTCAGATGATCTAAATTAAATCATCGTTTATTTTGGATATTTGATATCAGTTAATTTAATTAACCCTTTCTAACCCTCAAGTTGTTCATTTTGGTTTAATGATTCTGAAATATTCGGAGAGGATGCTTAATGCTATTTGTCATGGGACAGATATGCAGTTCACATCATATTAGAACCATACGCTTCTGTCAATGTTGGAGATCAATTAAGCTTCTAACAATCCTTTTATCGAGATGTAAATCAAGGCCTTTGTGATGGATAATTCATTGAAACATTTATTGATAGCACTGTGAAGGGACCTTCAGCATTAACTAAACCTTATGTGCATTTTGATGTACCATCTGTCGTAAGTACTTGTAAGACTATTGAAATTAAACAAATATTATATGATGGAACAGGAAAGAAGATTCAAGAAGTGTTATCTTGGACTCTTAAAGAAATGGATAATGACAACTATTATTTGTAAATGGATGCATTCTTAGCAGATCAAAAAAATGAGTTCACCATTCCTATCGGTGCCTTAGCCACTAATGTTACTTATACCATTACAGCCAAATATATTAATTTCCTCAAAAGAGTGAATTTCACAACCTTTACATTCACTACACTACCAGACTTAGTCCCTTATGTCTTTCTATAATATAATCCTTTGATGGCTAGGGTTTATGTTTTCGATTGTAAAGTCACATATTCTGATATGAAAAATGAATTTAATTTGGCCATTCAAGTTTCTGATTCCGATAATAAAACTTACATTTCCATACAGTAAGCCATTAACCCCATTTATGATGTCCCATTAAATGAATCCCTTTTACCTAAAGAAACCCCATTACTTTTTATGGCATCAACAGGAAGTTCTGTCATTCATGAAAAGATTTATCTAAAATCCAAAAAGATTGAAATTTAATTCCTTTAAAAGAATCGATTTATTGGATTAGATAATTAAATTAATGCAAGAGCCTTCGATCGAAATATCTAAGATGAAGTTTTAAGTACATTAAAAATTGAATATCAATGGTAATGTAATAATTTATTCAATTTATAACCTTGTAAGACAGAAGAAAATAAAATTATGGAATTTCCATCCAGAAGAATTGCTGATATTTTTGCAGATAGTTAAAATACTACTTTCGTCTTCTTTGTTAAAGCATCCAAAGGCAATAGGTGGACAGTAAAAGAATAGTTGATAGTTGTCACAGATTTTGAAATCGAGGAAGAGTTCGTTTTAAATTAAGAAGTCCCTCAAAACTCTGTCAATCTTAATGATGAAATAACTGTCTTAATTAGAAATAATTAAAAATATGCTTTCATTATTCAAGAATTCAAAATTTTGGCTTCAATCAAAACTAAAGGCCAAACATTAAAATTTAGACTCTCAGGATTAACAGCTAATTACAATAGTCCTGTGTACATCTATCTAGTCCCAGGCATTGAATCTATATCTTTTAAGCTAAACGTGCCTCCTTCAGAAGTTTACTTCAATGTAGATCCACTTATAGGTGAATCTTTAGATTACTTTAATTATTCAATCCAAAACTTACAACCTGGAAATACTTTCAGTATTTATTACTATTTTGACAAACTTCTTCTCTAAGATGACGTAAATCTGTAATCCATAAATCATGGTTTCCCTTTGGTGATTAGTTCACAGGAATTAACAGGTTCCTTCTAACTTCCAAATGGAATTATTGATAATGCAATATCCGTTATTTGTTAGATTGAATCAGCAAAGGGATCAAAGTCCTATTTAGTAAAGGAAATTCAAGTCAAAAGAAATAATTATCAGATAAATAAATTGTATGAATCCTTAAATAATCAAACTAATTTTTCAAATTTACAAAGTATTCACACTATGACTAAACTAATGGAAATCGAATAATAATAAGTCTGCTTGAAACAGTGCTCAGGTGTTGGTACATGCGTTGACAATAAATGTAAATGTCCTCCAGAATATTACTTTGATGATTGCAGTGGAACCAGAGAAGAATACGATAATTTTAGCAGCCTTATTTCAAATGCTTTGCAACAATTAATTAAAAATCCAATAACAAATGATGATGAGTTTAGATTGTTCAGCTAATCTCTATTGTACTTATCCACTCTAAAAGATTTAAATAGTTCAATTACTAATTCAGATTGCTAATAAATATTGGAATAATACATTTAAAATCTTAATACAAGATTAGAAAAAATCAACCAATACTCAATTAATCTTTAATATCAGTCAACTGCTTATCTGAATTACTCCCAAATTGATATAAGATCTTTGGAAAATTAGAATGATTTAGGAACAGCTTTAAAGAGCACGGTATTTATGTGGGCTAAAACCTTATTTACTGAAGATTCTGCTGTCTATTAATTGCAGAGTCGCTTAAGAAGCTTTTTATCAGCTATAATAGAATTATCTCTATTCGGTATTGAACCTAATGAATCTATCGATTACTCTTTTGATACTGCCTTTCTAAAAATGTAGAGAATTAATAATATATCCAACATCACAAAAGGAAGACTATTAGTTGAATCCACTGAAGTTAATTCCAGCAACTCAGAATATTACGATGTTGTTTAAGCCATATATATTCGTAATTACTTTGCTTTTGATGGTTACTATCCATATCCCTTATAATTATATCCACTTTACGATTACTAAATACGTCAAGAAAATAGAAAATAAAATATTTAATTAAGCTCATATATCTCATACAAATTTAAAGTGCTTAATGATACTACAAATCTGGTTTGTTTAATGAGAAATTCTTTGTCATATGAATGGTCAAATGAAAATTGCACACTTGACTAATAAAATACATCCTATTTTTGTAATTGTACAAATCTTGCTCCAACAACCATTTGTAATGATTATGACTACCTTTTTTAAAATTCTCCTAAGTTCTAATTGAAAATTCCAAACCTTTTATATATTATTTACTTTGCATAATTATTGATATTAGGAATATTTTTCTTTAAGTCTAGGAAGTCTTAGTATGAAAAATCTGTAGATAATAATAAGTTTGGTTAAGTTCTAAAATTGGCAAAGCATAATAAAATAGGAGTTTTCGGAAATAAGATTGTTCCAATTGATGATGAAAAACAAGTTGTTTAGGATGAGTCAAAATAAAACTAAAATTAATAATAACCTACAGATAAAGATAAATTTAGTTTTAATAATTTTTGGGTACTTAATATATTTATTATAGAAATATCATTTTTTAACTTCAATGATATATAAAAAAATCTTTTACTTTAGCTCATTTCAACGTTCTGTTTTGATTTTATTGAGATGGAATCAAGCCATTATTGTTGGAGAAGTCTTAACTTTTTATGGATTCAATTATGATGTTGCTATGTGGATTATCTTGTCATCAATCATTTTTAGCAGAATTTTTGAATACATTTTCAAAGTAATCAATTTTTAATATTTTAGACTTAAGTCAAATACTTTTTTTATATGAAATAAATAATAGTACTTATTCTAACTAAGTTATTCCTATTCTTAATAATGTTAGGCACATTTTTATTTGGAATATATGTCTATTTGATAATTTATAATTAAACAAACTTGGTATTTAATCCTAATTAATCATTAGATTATTTCATATACTTTTGCCATCATAATTGATTTCCTATTTTTGGACATAATCTTATTTAGTGCCAATAAATTTTTTGGATAAGAAAAGAAAAAATTAATTAGGAAAAAACTTAAAGAATTTTAATTTATAGCTAAAGCATAGAACGTCAATTGATTCTGATATTATTTTTAAATAATATCTAAGATATATAAACTTTTTAATCTTTGATTATTCTTGAAATTTGTAGTTATTTATAAAAGTCATCTTCTCTTAGTAAAATAATTAATTAAAACAAAATATCAATCAAAATTATTAAACAAAGATATGGAATGAAATTTTAGAAAAGGCATACTTGTTTTTGAAATTAGTTCTTAATGAAAATTAATTATGTTATCTCAATACTTGAAGGCTTTAAGCAAACATTAAACTACTATTTATTAAAATATTAATAAATAAAAAGTTTTTTCTTAACTTATAAAATGATTCAATTGCTCAGCCTTTGATTTTTAAATAGACTCTTACTTAACAAGTTGAAATTCTTATTTTTATAAAGCCTAATGCTTTTAAAATATTTTCTTTTTATTCCCATAGATAAGATAAAATTTTTATTAAATATATAGACATTAAATACATATTTCTCCAAAAAAGTGAAGAAATAAATCTTTTAGTAAGCTAAGAATAGAATAAGTATTACATAAACCTAAAAATCTTATACACTAGTCAATATTTAAAAGTAATTGGTTTACAATCTTAGTACTTATTTATTTTTAATATTGGTATTTTTCATTATAAATTTTTCTGAATTTTCAAATCCAATTGCTGAAAAATTAGTTTTTGACACTATAAACTTATGTACAATTAATATCATGATCAAAATTTTGAATTTTTTCACTCTTCTAGTCTTTAATCTGATATGCTTACGATAATTCTATTATAATTGAAAATAAAATGCTTAACTCCATCAGATTATAAATACAGAATTAAATTTATTTATAGGCATTTTTTTATTAAGTTTAATTAATACTCTATCATTTAATTATAGGCTTATTCATTTTTAAATAATTATTAAAAACATAATGAATATCATCAGAATTACTAACTGCCAATACATAATAGCTCTTAGAAGGCATGATATTGTTTATAAATCCCAATTACTTTGGATAATTTTATAGTAGAATACATGATAAATTCAATAATAAATTATTAAAATTAAATTGTTATGGATGAACTTTATCAATCAGAAATTAGACAGAGATATTATTCTTCTATGACATATTAGGAATATTTAGATACTCATGATTAACCACCTCCTACACCTAAAATAAAGTATTAATTATACTTTGATTAGGGCTAAATAATCGCAGTAAATAGTTGAACCTCTAACCCTTGAACCACATAAGGGACCTAAAATTTAGTAGCAAAAATTAGCGATATATACACCAGATGAAGTCATACTGGAAGAATCAGAAAATGATGAAAAGCAACGATCAAATTAAAATCAAAGAGTCCCATGTTAAAAAGCTTTAATTGAACATGTAAAAATAATTATATAATTATAGGATATAAGAATGCGTAGCTAAAGCGAAAATTTAAACTTTTCTGTATTTAGATTCCTTTAATAAAAGAAAAAAGCATGATTAATTATAATTTTTTATATGTTTCACTTCCAAAGATAATTTATATGAAAATCACTTTGTTTTAATGGTTAACTCATTCTAATAAATTAGAATTAACACTTCTAAACGTGAAATGAATTTAATCTATAAAAAGAAGTTGTAATTATAATCTTGATACAAATTGAATTCTTTTATAGATATTAAAAATATTTAAATTATTTGGACCAAATTTCTTAACAAGCTGATGATGTTCATTTATTTCATCAATAAAATTTAGACTTAATTATTAAGTAGTCAATTTCCTTTTGAATAAATTTAATCCTTTTAACCCTTAAAAAATATTGAATTCAAATTTATAAATTTACATTTACTTAATTGTGTATAGAATTTAGACATAATGTCAAACAATATTTTCATTTGATTTTTCCAATTAACTCTAACAGAAACTTAAGAAAATCAATTCATTTATTTTTAATTATATAAAATTTGTAAAATTAATAATAAGAAAATTTAAATTCGATTCAAAAACTAAGAATATACTAATAGCAATAGATATTTTACACATCATAAATCATCAGAAACTTATTTTTTTCCCTATTTGTCTATAAATTCACTAAGGGCCTCTAATGTTAATGGTCCATCAAATGTAACAACCTATCTTGTTTAAGCATTGTACCATCTAACCATAGGAACTTCCTTAATAAATTAATCTTTCACCTTAAATAATAATTTTTAATATACTTCGTTTTCACTTGCATCAAACATACCAAATGCTTTTTATCCTCTATATTTTTTAAATAATTGCTCAAATTTAGGAGTAAATTCTTGACAGACTTTGCACCAACTGGAATAAAAATAAATGAAAATATTGTCGTGCTTTGGTAGATCATCACCAACAACGGTCAAGATTTATTTTTCCCAATTCTCGTTTTTAACAGTTGGTTAACTTTTGTAGTATGGTTCTAATTTATTATTTAGAAAATTATTCACAAATTTTCTAAGATCACCTAAATCGGCAAATTGTGTTCTATATTTCTTTTAAGAATGGTTTTAATCATAAATAACTGCCAAAGGACGTTAAATACCTTTAATTCCTAAATAATTTAATAGTCTATCTGTCACCTGATCCAACTTAACCAATATAGTATTAATCCTAGAATTATTGTTATTATTACTCTTTTTAATGTATTTTGGCCAAATCTCTATAATCTTTTTCATCAAAAATAAATAATATTGGCTTTTTAGGTTAATAAAAAGCTGTTTCAATAGCATCTTATGTAAATTCTTAATAGTATTTCTCTTCATGATCCTCAACAAATTTAAATACTTTTTCATAAGTTATTTCACCATCATAATCATATCGATTTATACCCTTCTCTGTAAACATCACAAGGGTGGTTTCTTCCCCAACATTTAGTATTGATCGAGCATTTGGTAAAGTAGTATAAGTGAAATGGATGTGATGCTTTAGAGTTTTGAGCCATTTCAATTCCTACTTGAATTTTTCGTTGAAAACTAAAACGCTAATATTATGAGCCTCATGGATCCATCTAATCGTTGGTTCTGAATCAGAATCAGATATATAAGATAATGCTCTTAGATCTGCCCATTCTTCTAATTACTTCGCTGACCATTCCCCTGAATGTTCGGTGTAAAGACCTTTTACATATAATCTAAGCACAGGGTATCTATTAAGTTCGTAATTCTTAATTCTAGCTACTGGAATACCAATACTTCCAGGAGTACCAACATTAATCAATTAAGAAGCTTTTTCTAATTCTTCATCCAATCTCTAGCAATGATTACAATCATCTCGCGTGAAAAAGATCATAGTGTAGTTTTAATTTTGGACCCATTTCTCTAAATTTGTAATGTTAGTCATTTTGCAAGAAGCTAGAACAACTAAAAGAATAAAATACACGTAATGCATTAATTTTATTAATGGGAAACCAAAGCGAAAAAAAAATAGCTTCATTTAAATAAAAAGTCATTGGTTATTACTTTTACCCAACAACAGGAATTTGCACTTTATTTTTGCTTGCCAATTTGTATTGTGGTTATGCATTAACAATTTGGGGTGCTATAGTAATTTCTATAATTACTTTTATTCAATACTTTTGTTATAATTAGATAAGCAAGTCATTAGAGTTTGGTTTGGATACAGATTCATATTCCATTTACATAGATATATTAGTTTTAAATGGAGTCATTTAAGTAAACTTTTTATCTACTTTAGCTTGGCAGCATTATATTTGATGTTTTTTGGTATGGTTATTGGATTATCCCATTAATATTGCTATATAAAGGTTCCCTAATTATTTGGGGATGGTTACAAAAACCCCAATATGCTGAGGAGGATAAAAAAGATAAAAAGAAAAAAGAAAATAAACCTAAAGTAAAATATGTTAAATGAATATTAATATGCATAAATATTTGTTATATATCAATCATTCTATTTCCAAAGCAGATTCTACTATAAGACTCTTTTTTATTCTGTGTTTGTTTGGATAAAATATTAACAAAAGTATTGAAGTAGGAACATAATCACTCAAAAGATACAAAAAAAATGATATTATAGACCTTTCATTTATCATAAAAAATACATACCACCATATAGTGTCTTAAGTATTTTAGTCATTGAACCCATACTTAAACTAAATCAAAAAAGAGGAACACCAAATTCTTAACTATGAAAATACTAATCTTAATGCCTGTCCAACTATTAATAAACCAATTGATAAATCAAGCTATATTGGTTATGTTATACTTTACGTATTTTTTATATTAATCATTTATAGTATTTATGTTCTTAACGTGTTTTCTAAATAATAAACATCCTCCAACAAAGGCCACTAAAGAGACAAATGAGTATATGAAATAAAGAATTGAGTAGCTAACTATCATATTTATTATACATCTTGTCTATTTTTTAATCCCATGTTTTGCTGTGATAATACTCAGCTATGATTAAGAATATTTGACATGCAAACCAAAAAGCAAAAAAGAATAAATTAATAATCATTTCAATATAAGAAATACTTTGAAAATAATGAAAAAATTTCTGCATAATTGAAATCCTTAAATAAATAAATTCTTTAACCATTTTGCTCCTATTACTCCCAAGACAAGATCATAAAAAATGAAACTTGATGATTATAAAGTTCTAAAAACAGATGGCTGAAATAGTTATTATTCAGATTCCTTTAAAAAACATCCAAAAACTGCATAAGAATAGGCTTGTATCCTTACTTTTCAATAAGTAAATTATTACTTAAACTTAGGATGAACACTAAAGTGTTTATTTTTAAAAGAGTTGGATCCATAATTTTGAGAAAGAATCTAATTAGTTTATGAAAATTTGAAGCCTGCCATAAAATCATAATTGTATTCATCATCAAAATTATAATTGCAAAAGCCTTTTCTAAATCATTTGTTATAAAATCACTCAAGTTCTATTTATATGTCTCCTTAATCATAATATAATTAGAAAATATTTCTAAAGCACTTTAATTAAAAAATAATAATAATTTTTATCAATATCCCTAATATCAAGTTCAGAAGTCTATCATCAAGAATCTAAATATTTAGCAAACTTTGAGAATATGAAATAAAAGTTTTAACTAAATTTAGACTAAATATTTTTGAAAATGAACAGAGCACCTAAACTCAAGTTTCAACTGATGTATAATTAAGACAATATCATTAAATCGAGATTTTAAATTGAGCACATTATAATTGTTGGCAAATTTTAATACTTTTAAAATTACCAAACTAACTCGTATAATTAAAGAATGATTGAAATAATTAAAATACTTTTAAGTTATATTGAAAAATATCGTATATGTTATAAAATCAAAAAAAATACATTTATACAGAATTTATTTACCCTGAGTTATTTATTAAGGCAGAAAAACTTAAAAGATATAATGATTATAAAGTATTTATTAAAAATTTATTAGTTAAAGATTTTTAATCAAAAAAATAATATAATTTTGGAGGGATATTTTTGTTAGTAAAATTAATGTAAATTGGACAATATTATTAAATAAAATTTATAAATTTACATATATATTAAATTCAAAGTCAAAATTTTATTAATTAGATTTAGAATATTCTACCAAAGAGAACTGAAATATGTTTATGTTTTATTATATATTTTGGTTCTTTTATTAAATTAAACTTCTGCGATAAAGGTAAAATTATTTTGAGGAAATAATATTACTTTATAATAATTTACGTTTTCTTATGTGAATATATATTATAGATAATAAAATTAAATGATGTATTTAGTGTTCGCAATCCTGAGCTATGTTAATTCGTAAACAAAGATAAATTTACAAGGAGCTTTGCCATTACATATGGATTGTAGTAATGTTGATGAAAGTAGCTATGTAAAGTCTTATCAATAGTTGAAAATGGATTCGTAGGATTGCAATACTTCTACGATTAACTCTCGCAATAAGGATAAATTAATAATTTAGATTAGTTGACCTTCAGCATTTGGATAATGGTTCATTCGTAGATGAAATTAGGTGGAAGATAAATAATTTTTGCCTTTGTTGATGGTTATACAAAAAACCCAGTAGGAAATTTATTTTATATTTAGTATTTAAACTTAATGCTTTACTATTAAATAGAGTCTGGCGATTATTACATGTATTTGGTCAATTCTAAATTTGAGCCAGAAATTTTAAAGCTAAAAATTGATTAGTAAAATTTTCCTTTTATAAATAGAGTCAATGATCTCTACACAAGCTATTGGAATCATATATTGCTTTCAATAGATTCAAGAACTGAAAATGCGTTTATAAATCTAAAATTTTTTTCGACTTATAATTACTAACTCTCTTAAAAACTAGAAACTTTAGTTACTCAAAAGTAATGTTTTTCATAATTGAAAGGTTAATTTATCGATTTGGATCGCATTCAAGAATAACAAATGAATAACTTTATGATATGACTTCTGATTATATGGCTTGTATAGATATTGCTAATTTTGATTTAATCTATGGATGGACAACTATGGATTCAGAAATCTATGTTGATTATGATGTCTAACTAAAATTTCTTTTAAAACCTTTTCAAGTTAACTCAATCAATGTGGAAAGCTAATTTTAAGATATCAAATTAAGAGTAAGTCTTAATCAGGCCTCATATAGTGGACCAATTGGTTTATATGTATATAGAGACAAGCAGATAGTCTATAGCTTTGAGGAGTAGATGAGTTCGTTCACTCTAATGTTTTGGGTGTAACCAAGAAATATAGCTAAAGTTTTTCAATTTTTCTCCTTCACAGATGATTTAGTGCAAGAGACAAGTATAGGATTCGGTGTTAATTCAAATTACAAGCTTGTATAATATTAAGCCTATACAGTACAAAACCAATTAGGCAGCCTCTCAGCTAATATATGGAATCATGTGATGATAGCATTATTGGATATAAGCATAAATGAAAATTTTATTCCTTAAAACTCGAAGAAAGTAATGAGAACCTTTATTGACACTTCCCAGACTTCTTTAATTATAGTTCAGAATATCAAGGCGTATAAGCGACTCGTAATAGGCCCTGTTTTTAAAGATGCTCGAGGATATGATTTCTTGGATATTTAAGACATTAGAATATTTAAAGGTTATGGAATTTTATAATCATCTGGTGATTGCCAATACTTTGTTGGACCCTATTGTGCTTTTTGCAGAGGAGGAACTCATTACTGTAAAGAATAAGATCCTAATGATGACGTTTTCTACTATAACTGCCCTGCTGGATATATTGAATAATCAAATACTTGTGTTTCAACAACTATACCAAATTGTTTAAGATAATAAGGTAATAATTGCAAGGCGTGTGAAAGCAATTATTGGTTGGATAATAGCACTGGAAGATGCATTTTGTCAAGCAGTTCACCTAAATCCCCTTTCTATTGTTAAGATTCATAAGCAATTTTTTGTCAAAAAACAATTTTATATTCAATATCAACATCTCAAAAATAGGAAGTAAGTAAACTATGCTAGGTAAATGTAGCATAGTATAGTTCTTCTTAGCTAACTTGTTAAGGTTGGTCAGTAGATTCATGCAATTAAGCATAATATCAAAGTTAATGCTATAATTGTGGTTATAATACTGTTTTAACTGAAAAAAAAGTATGTAGATGGCAATGTACATCAAATTATAGATTCAACAATAATAAAATTTGTTAGAAAAGTTGTAAGTCTAAATATCTTTATAACTATTCTTGTACTTATTCTAGTCCTTATAATTATGTAACTTATTACTGCAATCCTAATTCTTATTGCTAGTCAAATGAAATAGATTTAGGATACTATTGCTTAAAACCTGAGTAACAAAGAGAAGGAAGAACTAGGGGGTGTATAATTACTGGCAGAAACCAAATGAGAGACAGCACTATTTATTGCCATAATAGTTGTAAATATTGTTTTGGGCCAGGTGATTAAAATTGCCTAGGTTGTTATTCTGATAAATTTTTTAATCCCTATTTAACAGCTTGTGTTACTAATTGTAGCAACAAAGGTCTTTTCAAATATAATAATTAGCAAACAAAAGTTTGTGAATTGGAATGCCCTACTTATCTATACATAAAAAATTATGATTGCGTGACTGATTGTGGTTTAGGATATGCTTTATACAAGAACACATGTTTACCAAATACATATTTAACAGAAAATTACCTTACTACTTCTGTGGATTCATCCTCCCAAATAATAGATGTAATGCTTGATTGCCCATAATTGTGTTAAACATGCACTAGTCCTACCATTTGTACAAGCTGTCTGAACACATATCCTATAGATTAAGGTATGTGTGTATTGTCATGCTTCCCCAAGTTCTTGTTAAGACAAGATGATGGTGTTAGTGTCTGTTTATCTAATTGTAATCCAAGTGATTTAGTTTATTAAAACGATAACTTTAATGGTTATACAATAAAATAATGTTTTCCAAAAAAATGCGGATCAATAAAGGTGAACAAGATCTATTAAACTTATTTACATCAATCTGATACTCATCGATGTATGCAACCTTGCGATGATGGATACTATGGCCATCCTGCCACATTTGAATGTACTCCCTGTGACAGCAATTGCTTTACTTGTTAAGACTTTGCTAATTTCTGTACGTCTTGCAATTTTATGGAATTTCTATTAGATAATGTTTGTTTTAATACATGTGGTACTAAATTTTAAAATTATATAAATTGGAGATGTGAAGGAACCTGCTCTACAGGATACTCTATTATTAATAAAGACTTAAGCATCTATGCTTGTGTCGAATAATGTGGACAAATTTATGCTTAATACCTCTATTCTTTTTAAGGCTAGTGTCTTGTTACCATCCCTCTAATAGGAGCATATTGTATAGGGAGCAATTGTTATGAATGCAACGAAAGTTGTAAAACCTGTTCTGGACCTAGTTAAAATGAGTGCCTATCTTGTTATTCTAAGACTTATTTATTGAATAACACCTGTGGAATCAATTGTGGGTCATAAATGTATGACATGGCTAATTGGTTATGCGCTGATGACTGTCCATACTCCACTTTTAAAACTAATAATGGTAGCACTTATTACTGTTCATTAACTTGCCTTTACAATTAATATTAATATAAAACTAAATGTTATAATAGTTAACCTTTTGGAACCTTTTGCCAATCTAGAACAAATTATGTTTTTTGTGATGGTTGTGCTGATGTCTGTAAAACATGTACTACATCCTATTCTACCTCTTGTTCTTAATGTAATCCAGGAGCATACTTATATGGAACAACTTGTTACTCAGATTGTCCCGATGTTGCCCCTTACAAAGATACCATTTCTAATAAATGTGTCACTTCTTGTAGTAACTATCTTGAAGACGGATTTTGTGTGAACACTTGCCAACCTACTTCTTACATATATACTCAATAAATGAAATGCTTTATTATGGGATGTCCAGAGGGAACATATCAATAAACAAACACTAATTATTGTTACGCTTGCAATACTGGTTGTTCTACATGTACAGGTGGAGGAATCACTCAATGTCTAAGTTGTATATCAAACTATTTTTACAATAGTGATGGATCATGCTCTTCAAATTGCTTAACAAACCCATATATTATTCAAGATTGGGTTAACTCCCTTTGCGTATAATAATGTCCCTTTGGTACCTACATGCAATCGTTGTCGGGAGGAGCTCTTGCATGTAAGGATACTTGTCCACAATATTATTATTCAAACATTTGTGTACCTAATTGTCCAAACGAAACATATATGGATGGCAAATTTTGTATCAGTTGTGCTGGTCCATGTTCTGTCTGCTATGGCGCTGCTGTTAGTTAATGCTCTTAATGTGATATTGGATTCTATTTGTATGATACTACTTGTGTTGAAACTTGTCCTAATCTAAAACCCTTTGCAAATTTAGCTGATTAAACTTGTGTTACTAATTGCCCATAATATTTATATTCACCTAAAAATCTTTGCTTTAATCCTTGTCCTGGGTTTTTATACTATTATGAATTAAACGGTAAGAAAGAATGTGTAGATTAATGCTATTCAAAATCATACTTATGGCTTGGGAAATGCTATGCATGCAATTCCATTTGCAAAGAGTGTTTTGGGCCCAATAATGGTAATTGCCTTGAATGTGAACTTCCGTATTTCTTGAATGAATAGACTTGTGGGAATACCTGCCCTCAGTTTTATGATTTAACAGATCACGTATGCAAAGATGCATGCCCTGTTCATTTAGTAATCTAAGGAATCAATTGTTAAAATACCTGTAATTCTGGATATTTAGTGTATAATTAAGTTTGCGTAAATGCTTGTCCAAATTTTGCATATCAAGTAGGTGATCGCTGTTATGATTGTAATTTATTTTGTAGCACTTGCTTTGGACCAACAGCTAATGAATGTTATTCTTGCATAGATAATTATTTTTTAGATTAAAATAGTTGTAAATCAACATGCCCTTAGTTCTCAGATGTTGATGATAAGTTATGTGTATCTGATTGTAGTGGAAAATATGAACATAAAGATAAAATGTAATGTGTTTCAACTTGTCCCACAGATTACTTGTATTGCTTATCAAAATGCGTTAAAACTTTAGATGATGGCTATTATAAAGATGGTAATCATTGTTAATAATGTGATCCTAAATGTATAAAATGCACATCAGCAACAGTTTGTTAAGCTTGTGCTAATAATTTTTATCTAGAAGTAAATTCTTGTGTGAATTTTTGCTCTAATTAGTATTTGTTCATGGATCCCATCTCAAGATCATGTGTCACTAAATGTCCTTCTATTTTATACCATTTAGAATCATTTGGTAAAAGATTCTGTGTTTCAGAGTGCCCCTATAAACTTTATGATCAATGTGTTTTAGCTTGCCCAAGTGGAATTGTTCCCAAAAAGATACCGTTTGTACTAATTGTCCATAAATTTTGTAATGAATGCGAATCGGCTACAAAATGCTCAGTATGTTAATTATGGTTACTATTCAGAAAATGATCAATGCTAACTAAGTTGCACAACTGGAAAGACTGATAGAAAGAATATTAAATGTGTTGATGAATGTGACCCTACTTTATTTGAATACTAAAATGAGTGTTTAGAAAATTGTCCTACTGATCCAATAGTCTATAAGAATAAATAAATCTGTGCTCTTAGTTGTCCAATATCCACATATTAAGATGCATAGGAGTGTCTAGATTGTGATTCATCATGTACATCATGTATTGGCCCTTCATATTAAGATTGCATCACTTGTTCAAATGGATATTATCTAGATAATCAAATTTGCACTTAAACATGCTCAAATTTATATGATGAAGTTAATAAATAATGTGTACTTACTTGTCCTACTAATCTCTACTTAGATCTTGATAAATGTGTTGCTATTTGTAGTACTTTTGAGTACAATAGCATATGTGTTAATACCTGTCCACCATTAACTTACTTTTTGAATAAAAAATGCCATGATTGTTCAGAAAACTGTTAGGAATGTAATTCTTTTGGATGTACCAAATGTTCTGTTGGCACCTATTTAGATGATGGATTGTGTAATAATTATTGCCCATATTATTACAATGATGTTAATAATGAATGTGCTTAATTATGTCCTAAAGATACATATCTTTATATTGACCATTGTTATTCTCAATGTCCATTGAGTACTTTTTAGTATAAGAAAGATTGTCTTTTAGCTTGTCCATCTTTAACAGTCTTATAGAATACTTAATGTGTATAATGTCCTGAAAGATGTTTGACTTGTAAGACTGAATATGAATGCTCTAAATGTAAAAGTCCATACTTTTTATTTAATGGCTCTTGTGTTGTGCATTGTCCATTATAATTACCATTTGAAGATATTACGAATGGCTAGTGTGTATCTGCTTGTCCACCAGAAGCTTATGAGAGAGGATATGAGTGTATAAAAGAATGTAATTTAATCATATACTAAAAATAATGTCTTTAAGCATGTCCTACTGGATATTATGGTAATGATTATTGTAAGCCATGTCGATTAGAATGTAAAGAATGTTCAACCTTTGAGGTTTGCACTGAATGTAATGATAACTTTTTCCTTGAATACAATTAATGTGATACATAATGTACAAAAATTAAGGATTTAAAATCCAAATCATGTGTTGATACATGTAACTCATTACTATATAAAAATGTTTGTTATCAAACTTGTCCTTAAAAACACTTACGAAAATACGAATGAATGTGTATTAAGTTGTAATGATGGCTATTATGGTTCTTTAGACTATAAATGTCTAAAGTGTCCTTAATAATGTGGAACCTGTACTAGTGTATTATAATGTACTAAATGCAATATTGGATATTTTCTTTATAATAAGTAATGTTTGGACTAATGCCCAGGATCATTTTTTTCTAACCCTATACTTAATGAATGCTCAAATAAATGTCCTTAAACAACATTTATATTTTAAAAATTCATGTCTTTTTGAATGTCCATCTGAATATTTAAATGATATGGAAAATTATAAATGTGTGAAGAATTGTGGATCATAATAATATTTAAGTAAAAAGAACTGTTTAAGTTGTGCAATAGAATGTGATTCATGTACTGGAAGAGGAAATAATAATTGTATCAAATGTGCAAGTGGATTTACATTAACTGAAGATGGAATTTGCTTAGGCAGTTGTAAAGATGGATATTATAAGTCAGATAATTCATGTCAACAATGTTTACATAAATGCTAAACATGTGAAAATGGAACTGATTGTAATAAATGTAGAGGTACTAATCGAAACCATGAAGATTGTTCTTGTTAAAAAGGATATTATGATGATGAATATTAGGATGATTGTAAAAGATGTCCTTGTGATGAATGTACTGCTGCTGATAATTGTCTTATATGTAAAAACAATTTATAAGTTCCAAAATGTTCTTGTGATAGAGTACTCAATCAAGATTGGTGTATAACATGTCAAGTAGCAAAAGTCAATATCTATTACACTGATGACCTAAACGAAATAATTGTTCATTTTGGGTATTTGATTTCCATTGATTTAATCAATCCCTTTTAGCCCTCAAATTGTTCTTTGTGGTTTGATAATTCTGAAATCTTTGGTTAAAATGCTTAATGTTATTTATCTTGGAATAGATATGCAGTTCATATAACCCTTAAGCCATATGCATCTGTTAATATTGGAGACAAGTTGAGTTTTAAAAATTCATTTTATAGAGATGTGGATCAAGGAATTTGTGATGGTTAATTTATAGAACAATTTATTGAAAACAAAGTTAGAGAACCTAAAAGTTTGTATAAACCATACATTCTATTTGATATTCCTTCTTTCGTTAGTACTTGTAAAACAATATATATCAAATAAATTCTATTAGATGGTACTGGATAAAAAATCTAAAATGTTCTATCTTGGACACTCAAAGAAATGAAGGATGAAGAATAGTATTTATAAATGGATGCATTTTTGGATAATAAACTAAATGAAATTACAATTCCAATTAGAACTTTATAACCAAATGTGACATATACAATCACAGCTAAATATGTTAATTTCTTGCAAAGAGTAAATTTCACAACCTTTACATTCACCACTCTTCCAATGCAAGCTCCTTATGTATTTTTATCATATGAACCTCTAATAGCAAGAGTTTATATATTTGATTGTCATGTCTCGTACTCAGATATGAAAAATGAATTTAATGTTGCCATTGAAATAACAGATGGTAAAAACAAAACATATATTTCGTTAACATAATAAATAAATCCAATTTATGAAATTCCACTAAATGAATCTCTACTTCCTAAAGAAACTCCTTTAAGGTTTATTGCATCTACAGGAAGTTCAATTATAATAGAAACGATTAATCTAAAAGCAAAATCAATTGATATTAAATTTTTATAAAAAGATAGATTTATTGGTTTAGATAATCAAATTAATGCAAGAGGGTTTGATAGAAATATATAGGATGAAGTTTTGAGCACAAAAGGAATCAATTATGAATGGCAATGTAATAACTTATTTAATTTATAACCTTGCAAAACAGATGAAAACTAAATTATGCAATTTCCTTCTCGAAGAGTTGTCAACATTTTTGCTGATAGTTAAAATACAACTTTAGTATTCTTTGCAAAAGCATATAAAGGGGATAGATGGACAGTCAAAGAATAGCTAATTGTAATCACAGATTTTAATATTGAAGAAGAATTTTATATCAATAATAAAGATCCATAAAATTATATTAATGCAAATGATGAAGTAACGGTCTTAATAAAAAAATAATAAAAGTATGCCTTTATTATCTAAAAACACAAAATTATATAGTCCCTTAAAATATCAAGTTTGTCATTAAAATTTAGATTGGCTGGTTTAACTACTGATTATATAAATCCTATCTACATCTATTTGGTACCAGGTAATGAATCAATTGGTTTCAAACTGAACGATCCTCCTAAACAAGTTGATTTCCAGATAGAGCCATTGATTGGAGAATCTCTAGAGTATTTTAATTACACTCTTTAAAATCTTTAGTCTGGAAATTAAATAAGTATCTATTATTATTTTGAAAATTCTGTTCTTGAAAATGATGTAAATTCATAATCTATAATAAATGGAATACCATTAATCACAGACTCAAATGAGACTTTTGGAGAATTTTAGTTGCCAAGTGGAATCACTAATAATTCAATTTAAGTTCTATGTGAGATATCATCTTCCTATGGATCTAAATCTTATTTGAAACAAGAAGTTCATGTAATAAGGAAAAATTATGAATTGCAATAATTATACCAATCGTTCACTAATAAAACAAATTTAGAAAATTTATAAAGTCTTCATACAATGATTGCACTAATCTAGTTAGAAGAACAGTAAGTATGCTTGAAATAATGCTCAGGGGTTGGGACATGTGTAAATAAGAAATGTTAATGTCCTCCTGGTTATTACTTTGCTGATTGTAGTGGAAATTAGGAATAATAAATAAAATTCAATGATTTTATGACCAATACAATTTAATCTTTGGTAAAAATACCAATAAAATATAATGATGATATGAAATTGTTTAGTCAATCTCTCTAATTTTTAACATAATTTAGCTCTAATAATACATTAAGTTTAGAAGATTGCTCCATTGTTTTACAATAATATATAAAGAATACAAATTCTAGATTAGAATAGATAAATTAATATTCAATAAATTTGTAATATTAAGCAACCGATGATTTTAACTACTCTTAAATAGATATTCGCTCATTAGTAAATAAAAACGATTTACACACAGCTCTTAAAAGCACTGTTTTTATGTGGGAAAAGACTTTATTTACTTCAGGATCAAATGTTTATTAATTATAAAATCATCTCAACAATTTGATAAATAACATCATTGAATTATCTATCTTCTCTTTAAGCCCTAATGATAAAATAGACTATTCAATAGATACTGCAATAATAACTATTTAAAAATCTTAAAGCCTCCCATATAACTCGAGTAGAGTGTTAGAAGAAATCAATAGTTAGAAATCAGCAAGTTATGATATCGTTTATGCACTTTACATTAGAAACTTTTATGCTTTTGATGGTTACTTCCCATACCCATAACAAATTTATCCATTATATGATTATTAAATCAGATAGTCAAGTCGAAAAGAAAATATAGAGTTAGATTAGCCAATCTCATATCGATTCGGAATTCACAATGATACTACTAATTTAGTTTGTTTATAAAGAAATGCTAAGACCTATGAATGGTTTGATTAAAATTGTACCATCTCTGAAATAAATTCAACTTACTATTGTAATTGTACAACTCTCTCTCCTACAACAATTTGTAATGACTATGATTTTCTTTATCGAGGTTC
Source organism: Paramecium tetraurelia (assembly GCF_000165425.1). NCBI lineage: Eukaryota > Ciliophora > Oligohymenophorea > Peniculida > Parameciidae > Paramecium > Paramecium tetraurelia. The sequence goes on from NW_001799066.1 coordinate 349,322, forward strand.
TTCAGGATTCAGGATAAATCTTCCAAACATTTTTTATATCATTTATATTGCTTAATTAATAACTTTAGGAATATTTGTGAGCAAATCAAAAACATAAAATACTGAATAATAATCAGAAAAGACAAAATTTGGCCATGTTATGAAATTAACTAGAAAAAGTAAGGTGAATATTGTTGGCAACAAAGTTTAACAGGTTGAGCAAGAGAAGTAACCTGGATAATTAATAATATAGCCATAATTAAACAAGTAAGATTAGAAAAATGATAAATTTCATTTTAATCATTTTTGGGTACTTAATTTATACTTATACTTAGAAATACCATTGTTTAACATAGTTGATATATAAATAGTTAACTTACATTAGTCCATTTATGAGATCACTTATAATACTATTAAGATGGAACTCTGCAGTGATTATTGGAGAAATATTAGGTTTTTTCGAATTTGATTTCTAAGTATCTATCTGGATTATATTTGCATCAATAATTCTAATGAGAATTAGTGAAAATTTCCTAAAAGTAAATATTATTGTAATTTTAGAAATAAGTAAAGTATTTTTTTGTCATGAAACAAATTATTCCGATGATATTAATCAAAGGTTTTATAGTATTGCTCTTGATGTTCACAATATTATTTGGAATATCTCTTTATTTAATGATAGCTAACTAAACAAATTTGGTATTTAATCTTTTATATTTAGATACTTTCTTATTTTATTGCAATATTAATTGATATCCTTCTACTTGATATCATTATCTTTAGCTCTCAAAGATTTTTAGGGGAAAATAAGAAGAAGAACATAAGAAGAACAATCAAAGAACTGAAATAAATTGCAAAAATTCAAAAGCAATTCAATTGATTTTATTATCAAAATCAAAATTATGATTTATTTAAGTAGTATGTAGTTTAAATCTTTATGTCTATTATATATTTATGATATAACTATTAATCTATAGCTATCAATTCTATTTTTATGTTATCAAAAATACAAGATTAACTTTGCAATAAATTCTTTAAGAATAATTTAGTCTTTTTAATATTATAAGTTAAAAGATATTACTTCACATAGTTTATTTGATTGCTTTTCATGATTTTATTTTATTATCATAAAGTCCAGTCTTTATTTTTTGTAATTTCTATATATATAATTAGAAAAGAACTATTTAGTTACTAAATCATAGAATATTTATTTTCTAGCCTTTTACTAAAACTTTAAATTTGAAATTAAATCTTTCTAAATAAACAAAATCTATAATTCTTCACATAAATCTTTTTTTATAGAAATTAATTTTATACGATATTAATTTTGATTATTACTTTTACTATAGTTTGCGTATGATTTGCATTAAGAACCTTAAGACTCCAAAATTAAACAAACCAAAATAAATCAGAGTAAAAATAAGAGATTATTTAAAAGTAAAGTAAAGATTATATTTAACATCACTTCTATTCAAATGATTAAGTAGAAGATTTATCAAAGATAATCTTTAAGTAAGACCAGCAAAAATGAGACATCGAAGAAGAATATCACTTTTATAATGTGGAATAATCGTATTTAATCTTGCATATTAAGTTTATAATTAAAAAGTAGAGTAATTAGCAGCTAGATATATGTAATAGATATGGAAGCAATTGAAAATTATTTTTTTTTAATCAAAATCTTCTTTTTAATAAATTAATCTATTATCTAAATCTTGATTAAAAAAAAACATGGATTTCTAAAAATTAAAATATATGCTATTTAAATAACAAATTTTACTAAATATCAATACTCATGGTTGATTTAATCTTGATTTTCTTTCTCTTCTTTCAGGAATTCCATTTTTTCTTGGAATCTCATCATCTTTCTATCCAAAATAATATATTTTCTCTTCATCTTACTGGTTTTGTTCCTATTAAAAGTAAGAATTGCTATGATGCAAAAGTTGCTAAGATTATTATTTTTTATGTTAAAAGTCTCTTTTTTATAAATTTCTTTAATTTATTGTTCTCGCGGTTTCATTCTAAAATCCTTTATTATCTTATCTATAATTGTAATAATCTTTATTTATATTATAATTCTTATTTTGATAATTAGAATGATTTGAATTTCCATTATAATTTTTATTTTTTTAATCATGAGCGGATTATTGTCTCTTAAACTTATCTGACTCTGTATAATAGTCAATTTAATTGCGTTCATTTCTTTTATCGTAATAATTGGTCTTTTGATTTTGATAATTTTATTATTAGAATGATTATTCAATAAATGGATTTTTAATTAGATTATGGTATTTTTAATTCTAAAACTATTAAACCCGTCTTTGATTATCTTCGTTAGACCTATTCAACATTCTTTTAGTATTGTGATCATTATTATTAAAATTATTTAAATTTGTTTCTTAATACCTATTGTAATTAGATTTAGTTGATTAATTTAAACGAATTCTAGGATCAGAATTATTAAAATTTCCATTAGAGTAATGCTAATGATAATTTTATCTCCCGTTCGATCCAACATTTAAATAATTTTCATTATAGCCATGATTGTCTTTTGGTTTTTTATTATAAAACTTACCTTCATTTTTATTTTCTTAATAATTTGATCTTCTAAAATTTTCACTTTAAACTCTTTATCTACTTGTATATTATTCCTCTTAATTACCAGTTTAGTAATTTCTTTTTTTAATGTAAATTTGATGTAATTACATATTATTTTCTTAAACAAACCTTTGAAAAACTTGCTAGTGTTCTTTCAAAGTTGCTGAAGGTTAATTAAATTTATTAGTTTAATAGTAATCATCCTATTTCTAATATGTTTAAGGGTTTTTTAAATCTTACTAAGAACTTTTTTAGTATGACTTTTAGTCCTTCGGCTATTTGATTCTTTCACTCTACATTCCTTGCTAAGGAATGGTTTCAGGGTAATAAATATTTCTGCCAGTTTCCATAATTCTTTTATTCATGCCATACCTGGTGTATTCCCCCTAATTTACAAATACCCATCCAGCAGGGTGTCCATCTCTTTAATAATAGCAACCATTAAAATCTGCCCACCCTTCAGCTTTATCTAAAATATAGATTTCATTTGGATTTTACAAGTAAAACCCGTTCTTAACTTCGCTGTAATATTAAAATTTTAAAGGATTGTGTTCAGGAAATATTGGAATAAAATCCGATTATTTATTCATTAAAATTAATAGAATAGGTTTGTAATAACATTTTTAGAAACTAGGATACCAATATACATTCTAAATTTAATGCATCAATTAATATTAAAGATGGCATTCCTTAATCTATAAAGATGATACCATAACATGATTTTTTGATAAATTTATAATATAAAATCCAACCAAATAATCAAATCAATAAATGAGCTTTGAGCAGTTAACATATGCAAAATATATGAATCTTTAAATCGGGTAAATGACTAAAAAGGTCTATACATAAGTCTTTGAATAAGTAATCAATAAAATACAAAATAAATAATTATAATCTACTACTATATTGGATGAATTCAAGAATATACATAAGGATTGTCTAATCTGAAAAAAGGGATATAAATTTGGAATGAAATACATTTTTAATTAAAAGCAGACAGATTAAAATAAAAATAATAGATCAATAAGCAGACTTAATTAATTTAAAATAAATAAAATAACAGTTAAAGATAAGGTGTGAATTTCCATCAATTTAGAGTACCTCTTTCAAAAAAAACGAGATTAAGTTTTTTCAACTTGAATATTTTATCTTAAAAATGATAATATTATAAAGCATCAAATAAATAGGACTTAATAATCCATTTATTTTATTTTAAATTTGATTTTTTTTTGGTGATTTATTGTTCTATTGTAAATAAACTATTAATAATATACTTCTATAATGAAAATCTCTATAAATAAAGTTAGAAACATTATTTGAAGATTAATTTACTTATATTTATACTAAAATACGTAAATTTGTGAAGAGTTAAGAAATATTTATATTTATAATTAATCATCATTATCTAATTCTAAGATTTGACGTTAAAATACTTTGATTTGGATCTTGATTTTGAATTTATTTGGTTTATCTACCTCTTAGTTAAGCAAGCGATATTGCTTGTGTTAAACATTTTTGACTCTCTTAGTATGTAACTTCTTATCCTTAGTAATTCTCTTCAGAATATATTGTCACTTAGTATCCTTCAGGTAAATAGATGGATTTGATATCATATTAAAAATCCCTAAAATTTGGCTTAATTTTACTCAACTTCCTTCAAAGATTCACAAATTGGTAAGCTTTCTCCTTAGAAATCACATTTTGAATAAATCACAATACAATCTTCTTATTTCTCTTAAACGCTTATATTTGCTTAATTGCCATCCTATTCTGCTGTATCTAAAGCTCTAAATTTATGAAATTATTTACAAGTAAGTTCTCATACCATCATAAGAATCAATTTGATTTCCTAATGAATCATAAACTTAGTTTTCATTTCGAATAGGCCTTTAATTTAATAATGAAATACGTACAATTCTAAACTAGCTGATAAATAATGATTATCATTATCTTAATCTTTTGATTCTTCCTAAACTTATGTATCTTCAGGGAATTCATAAGGGAGAGAATTTTCCATATCCAACATTGGATCAATTTCTGCATCTGTTGAAACTAATTATTAAGCCCCTTCTTATGTAGAGACTTACAAATTGTTGGAATCATCACTAACATTGAGTTAGCTATTAGAATTTTGATCTTAATTATTTTAGACAAGTGGCTCAGATTTAAAATTTTAGGTGTTATCAGCTTAATTTGATACAAAATGACCGTCAATATCAATATAGCCTTATAATTGTTAATGTTATTCAATTTATTGAGATTCTTCTTTTTTAGTTTCATAAACTAATGTAGGAATTGGATTTTCTTAAATTTCATTTAATGCTTAATTTTAAGAGAATGCTAAGCCAATGAACAGGGCTATTAGAACTATTTTCATTAAAAATAAAATATATATATAATAAAGATAAAACGGATATCATTTACTTAATTTAATTATCTCTTCTTCGATATCATTAAAGCATTCTTAAATCTATTATTTCATTGATCTTAATCGTAACAATTTGTCACCATCTACATTATTTTGTAATTAATTTTGCATTTTATTTCTTAAAGTTTATATTATATCCAAATCTTAATTCAATTTTTACATGGATCTTTAACTATTTTGATAACTCAAATCTTGGACACTGCTGGTCAACTTGTCTTTTGCAGTTTAAATTCTTTTCAAGAATCTGTAAACATATTTTCTTAATATATTACTTTTGCATTTCTTGAATTTCATGTTATATATTAGATATCTCATCTGTAACATATTCCTGATAGTACTGATTGAATGTTTTGTTTTCATTTTGACAACTATTTTAAAATTCTTCTTTTTAAATTTATTTAATTCTTTTATCTATTTGACATAATGATGCTTTTAACGAAATTTCTTAATAATCTTCAAAATTTTGTGTGCTGTATTGGTGATTTTGATAAATCATTTCATCCTTATTATAAATTCCATGCTGTTGCTTTTATTTAATGGATTCATAAAAATCTTTATTGGAATAAAACTACTATTAAGACAGTGATTAATCTGTTAAGGATAATTTAAATATGTCATCAACGGTATCAGAATCTTGTTTACCAGAAAATTCCTATAAGAAAGGTTTTTTGATGGATCGCTAGTTCTATATCTGATGAGTATCGTAATAGTTATTTTTACTAATAAACACTCTGTAATCTTAATCATCAGAATAATTGCCATGTTAGATGAGACTAGATTATCTTTTATCTTCATATATTGATTCAGCAGTCTGGCAATCTGGATTAATCTTAGAAGAAGAAACAGATTTCAAAGTTTACACTTTTTGATTATTCATCATCATATCTAACTTTTATCGAATTTTAAATGAATTATACTTTTATTTACTCAATAGTATTTAAATGTTTCCTCAGTTCCAATTTTCCACATCTACATCTATTTAACCAGTCTTGAATTTCTCTATTTGTTTTCATTTTTTTAACGTAACAATTATTTAATAATTATATATATTATTTTATTATCCATACGTAAATAAGATTAATTTTGATATAACTAAAGGATGCTGATAAGTAATCAAGATTGATCAAGTTGGTATTGCAGTATTCCGTTGCCCTTATTAATAATTTATTCTCATAAATTTATATTAATTTGTTATATATTTATTCATCATTAATTCTTGATTATCCAAACTAATTCTTAAATTTTTGCTAATTTATGAACGATTATTTTATTACAGTTAACCCTTAAAATTTCAATTTTCAACAATTCTGTTATATGGAAAATAAACAAATACGAGGAAAGGATCTTGGAGAGATATAGATAAATACATATTTGATTGACTTCTAACAAATTCATCACTCAAAATTCATATATTATAAATCCGTTTTTATTAATATGTAAAAATTATATATTTTAGCACTCTTAGTGGTAATCGGAACAGCTCAAGAGAGTTTTCTTGAAAAACAAAAGCATGTCAAATAATAGAAGGATTTATCAACTGAAATATATACTATTAAAAAATAAGGATTACCAACATTTTTGGGAAGAAGCTCAGATGAATCAATCAAAGAGTAATTGTCATCACTTTTGAATTACGAAGAAGCATTATTATTAACACCATCTGAAGAGACCGATCATACAATTAAATTCATTGAATCTATGTATATTATTGATCAACCAAATCCTAATGCAGTAAGAGCAACAGAAAAACCTAATTATTCATTTGATGAACCAAAACCATAAAAAAAGGTTTACAACAATGATAAAGTAACATCATTTAAAGAGGGTTGTATTTATGTTTTTAGCGAATGCAATTTTAAGGGAGAACATGCTAAATCATGCCCAGGAGATAATGTTACATTTTTTGGATTACCATTTGAAGTTTTATCCATTCATGTACCAGATGGAGGATCATTGAGTCTTATTTAAGAAAATGGAACCACTGCCTACACTGTTTCCAATAAATGCATGAGAAGCAGACCAATTGAATTCCTATTTGTTGAAGGAGCAATCTAATAATCATTTGGAAATGGCGAAATATTCATTGACTAATGAAAATCAATATATTCATAAGAAATATGATTTTATTCTTGAAAAACACTTTATTCTTTTTCTATTAATTACTTCTTGTCTGATTTGTAAAAATTTCTAAGAATAAATTTTTTAACTATTCTTTAAGTTGTTAACAAAGATTCATTCAAAAATGAACCTATTCTTCAATTAATATTAGTGTCTAAGTTCTTGATTGAGAAACAATTCCTAACTCATTTATGTCTCTATTTGAAAATTTAGTTTGCATAGCTTTGATTTTTTCGACAAACAAATTTATGTCAAATCTAATTACAAAAAATCCTTGGAGAAACAAAAACATACTTCTACCAATAGAATTTATGTCAAAAGAAGATAGAATCGGCAAATAAGACCGATTAAATTATAAAGAAATGAAATTTTATTAATATTCTATTATACTTCATAAGAAGTATCAAAATGTGTTCTATCTAAATACTTCATAAGAAGTATGGCAAAACACTCTTGGGATTAACGCTCTTGGCACTTTCAGGGACTTCTTTGAATGTCTTCCAAGTTTAATTCAAGTTTTCATCCAAACACAATATTGAGGCTATGTTGCCACATCTGTAACAATAATTTGGTGCTGACCACACTGTTACTAAGTTTTAGTCCTAAGAATATATAATATATCATACTGGGAACCAATACTTATATCCTTCCATTACTAATTAATGTGCTCTACATATCAAAGTGAGATCATTAAGTCGGCAAAACTCCTTTGTCACTTTGGCTCCGAAGAGATAACCAGCTCCTCTGGAATTAACTGCCCAATATTCTACTTCTTCAGGATCAGACCACATCAGATCACAAAAGGGTCCCTCATGAGGTATTTCAATCTAAAATGGGAGAAATTATAATAATTTAAAAATACTTTTCTATCGATTGTTCTTATCTAATCAATTGTTCTCATGTCTGGGGATAAACCACCGTGGACACATAATATCTATCCCTCTATTAGAGCACCTAATGGCAGGCAGTCAAAGACCTCCATAAATAATCTCCATGGACTGCTGTTTCCATATTTACGTAGTAACTCTTCATAAAACCCGTAAACTTGAGTGCATTAACGGGATTCATGATTTCCTCTGAGTAACATAATGTTCCCAGGGTATTTTACTGAAAATAATAAAAAAGATTACCTTTTAAACATAATAGGTATTCCATTGTTTCAACTGAATTATAGCCTCTATCAACAAAATCCCCAATAAAGATATAGTTTGATGAAGGAATGTCTCCTCCTTCTTTCATTAAAGCTTGCAAATCGTAGAATTGTCCTATATATTTAAAACATTCCTTACCATGTATATCCCCACAAACATTAACTGGAGCCCGAACAGGTTAAACGTTTGATTCTTCAAGAAAGATTTCCTTTGCTCGGTCACAAATCAATTTAAGATCTCTTTCTGGTAAACAACCTCCACTTAAAAGTGTTGCAATATGCCTATCAATATCCATATTTTTCCAAAATTTATAATTAAAATAATCCTTCGCATACTTGTTCTTAATTAGTTAAATAATTAAAATTAAAGATTAGAATCCTATCAAATCTTATATAATTTTTTATAAACAAATTTTTGCTTTTCTCTCAAATATTATTAACTTTATAAATAATATTTTCATTTTTCCTCACTTTTATATTTATTTGCTTGATCTCTATCAAAAACTTAAAGGTAAGACATTACGCTTATTACACAATTAATGATAAATTATATTTTCAATCTTTTGTAATTATTAATTTATATTTATTTCTTTAAAAAAATGGAAGAGAATAGGGATCTTAAAATATTAGTAGTAGGAAATTCTAGTGTTGGTAAAACAAGCTTGATTGTCAAATATAAAACTAATCAATTCTCCCCATAAACCAGTGGAACAATGGGAGTAGATATGTCGATTGATAAGAATGTGAAAATTAATAATAACCTATATGATGTTGCTATTTGGGACACAGCTGGTCAAGAGAGATTCTAATCAATAGTGAAAATTTCATCCCAAGTATTTTTAGTTCATTTATTTGTAGAATGCACATGCTTCTCTAATATGCTTTGATTTGAGTGACCCTTTGTCATTAGATAGCGTTGCATCCTGGATTTAATTCTTGAAATCTGAAGGACCTTAAAATCTGCAGATTATAATTGTGGGTACTAAAAAAGATCTGCAGGGATAATATACATAAGATTAATTAAAATCAATTTCTACAGCTTGGAAAGCAAATTTTCAAGACGAATTTCCCATTCATTTAACCTCCTCAAAAACAGGAGAAGGAATCTAAGATGCTTTTAGATAGGCTTTTGAATTGGGAGCCAAAGCTAAGTATGATTTAAATGCCTAATAATAATAATAATAAAGCAATAATAAGAGTTTTAAAATAAGTACCTCTTAGTTAGTAAGAAGTTAACAGCCTTCAAATCAAAAAACAGAAGCAATAATTTCTAATACAACCACTCTCAGAGAAAGCTAAATGAATTTTAATGACAATAAAACTACTCAGCAAGGTTGCTGCTGAATTTATTTATATTATAATTAATAATGAGAAACACTCAAATTAGTTCTAGTGGGGTAGTTAGGAGCAGGGAAAACTAGTCTCTTATAGTCTCATAGATAATAAGAGTTCCGAGCTCATAATGCGCCGACAGTGGCTGTAGACTTTGCTGGAGTTAAAAATGTACAAGTTAATGGGAGGCTTTATGATATTTCCATCTGGGACACAGCGGGTTAAGAGAAATTTAGATCAATAACGAGGATGTCATTATAAGTAAGAAAGTGACAAAAATAATAGAATGCTGATGTTGCAATTCTTTGTTTTGATTTGAGTGACCCTGATTCATATAGACATATATAAGGATGGATAGACTTTTTACAGGTGAATTGCGTTTCTGAAATGGGAATTATAATTGTGGGAACAAAAATGGATTTACCAACTTTTTATAATCAGGAAGATCTTTAAAAATTTCTCTAAACTTTAAATTCATAATAATAGTAGTTAAAATTATTTCTTACTTCTGCCAAGACTCGAGAGGGGATTGAAGAAACCTTCTAATACGCTTATGAATAGGGGGCTAAAATCAAAATGAAGGCCTCACAAATGGAGAAATCAATTTTACTTGTTCCTCCTTAATCAACTAAGAAACACAAATCCTCTAATAGAAAATATTTTGAGGGTTGTTATTGTTGTTGATGTTGGGGGCAGTGATTCAATATATTTATTAGCGAATAGGAAATTGGTTCAGATTTGATATTTCCTTTTATATAAAAAAACACATTCCGTTTCTTCTGGGTTCTCATATAATTATAATGATTTAAGTCGTATTTTGTATTTATTAATTATTTTAAATGACTGATCGAAAAGCTTGGAATTAAAAAGTAACAGCAAATAAAATTAAATCTCTAGGAGGATGCAGCTATATTACAACTAGTAAAACAGTACGGAATCAAGAAGTGGACGATAGTGGCCGAGAAGATGAAAGAAATCTATGGTTTATTTGGCCGTTCCGGAAAATAATGTAGAGAACGCTACCACAATCACCTTGACCCTACTATCAACAAAGACCCATGGAGTGAAAATGAAGAGAGGGTCATCTTCATAGCCCACAAGGAGCACGGTAACAAATGGGTACAATATTTAAAATATTTGTAGGCTGAAATTGCGAAACTGTTACCAGGAAGAACTGATAATGCAATTAAAAATCATTTTTATTCAACCTTGAGAAGAAGCCTAAGAAGAATCAATAAATTAATCGGAGATAAGAACAGTAAATCATATAAAACTATATATAGTAAAGAAAAGGGTACTCAACAGATAAAAGATATAAAACCTGGAGTATTATCAAAGATTTTCATCCTGGCAGAGAAGAGTCCATCGGAATTGAAGGACGACCATATGAAAAAGCTTTGTTAAGCTTGCAAAGGACTACAAGACTCTATCTTAGAATTTGCTTAATCTAAACAAAAATCTTAAATCAACTAATTTAACGAGGATAAGTTCAAATAATTGATTGATAAAATTATGGACTTCAAGTATATTATTTATTTATATGGTAGTGCTCTTTACACCAAACAAAGAGAAAGTAGATTGAAATTAAAAAAGAAGAATCACAAAAAGAGAAAGAGTAGAATCGATGATGATGATGACGACGATGACTATACAAGTGATTATAAATACGAAGAGATAAGTCATAAGTTCCCTTTAAAGAGATCTTCAAGACTAAATGCTAAGAAGAAAGTGGTATCAATTACATATTATCTAAAAGCATATCGACAAGGAAGATTATATTGATATTTGCATAAGAACCAAAAAAGGACCACTGTATACTATATTAAGAGATGAATTAGAAGTCTAACAAGTTGATTAAGAAGTATAAGAATAAAATTAAATAAAATTAGGAACAATCTTCCGATTATCAATAGTAATATGCTTATGAATACCAGGGTACCAATAGCCCAAATAATCATTAATTTGCTCCAGCTTTTCATGTTTAGACTCCTAGACAAATTTTATTTTAAAGACCTACAAACCAATATTAGGATGACGGCATTCATGGCGAAGAAGCTGCAATAAGTAAATCTAATTTTGTCCCTATTGTGATAACTAAACAGTATACTTAGTACAAGGACAAGACCCTTGAAAACTTAGCCTAATAACTATAATAAAAAATAAGTAAGGATATCAAGTATGATTTTAGATGCAAATGCTGAAAAATACATTCATAATCATCAATAGGATTCGGATTTAGAAATCAATATTGGAGATGCTTTCGAAATTCCTAAGGACTATAAATCACCATCAAGCAAATTCGGTATCGGTGGTTACAGTCCAAGTGCATTTAGAAAGTATAGAAAAAATTAAGAGTCAGGGTTAGTTAACTTCATGATAACACCTCGTCATTATAAATGAAATAAATTACCATATTTTCAAAACATTATTTATTTCTGTTTTTATAGAGTAATATACGAGAATGGAGGATTAGGACCAAATGTTGTTAAAGAGTTTGCAACTTTAAGGTATTTAGATATCAACGCAATCTCTCCCTCAAGTAAGACTTACTTTTATGGATAGCTAACATGTGAAGACTTGATAAATATTTTCTTATAATTTTTTCAATTGAGTGGAACTTAGGCTTTTGAAATCAGCTCAATAAAATCAATCAAGAGTTCATTTAGAAAGGCAGGGAAGATTCAAGAGATGCTCTTTCCAATTGGTATTAGAATTGACATTCAATCCATTGTGAATCCTAATCCTTAAGAATCAAGAAAGATTATTGTAAGTTTGCTTGCCAAATTGAGTTAATCGAATAAAAAAGAAACTGGGGCTAAGCATCTCACATTCGAAGAGAGATTATAAGAGGAGAAGGCTACTTTTAGGACCAATTAAATATAGAATTTCTTTCAAGAATGGGTTAACCCCTCCTTATGTTCTTTTCCAGAAATTGAGTAACGATTCCTAAGATTGCATGTGCTCAATATTTTAAAGAAAGAGCCATTAATTAAGCAAGTAGCCAATAAAGGAGTAAGAAAACATTTATATCACTCAATTGTTAGAGTTATGGATCATCACTTATAAAAGAAGGATTTGGATTAGCCCCTCTAAGAGAGATTATAATTAATTAAGAAAATTAGGAGATCTGATGACCCTGACAGTGTTCTAGGGCAATTTAAAGGGTAATTCCAAGCTGAAGCTGAAAAGAATGATTGGGAAGATATCTAGAAAGGAAATAGATAATTGAAGAGAGCAATCAAATTATTAAAAGAAGAAGATAAGGAAGAGGAGCAAGCAAGAAAATAAAAGGAAGATGAAAATCAAGGTTTGTTCAATCTAGAAATACAATTTTAAGAAGAGGTAAAAGAAATCTAATAAGAAATTTAAGACACTTAAGAAGCAAAATCGGAGATTAGCGCTTTGCTTGAAGATATTTAGACTAAATTGATAGAACAATAAAAGATATATGACAAGTTATAAAAAAGGAGATAAAAATTGGAAGATGTAAATTAGAAATCTTAAGATACTTATTCACAATTACAATCTGAAAATAAGGATAAGTAATAAGAATTAGAAAGTGCACATTCTATTCTATAATAAATTGAGTCAAAGAAAGGGAATGATCCAGAAATTCAATAACTTGAATAAGAAATTGAAAACATCAGGATCGAATGGGAAAAAGAAAAAGTCTTATAGTAAAATGAAGCTGATGATTTGGCTCAATAAGTTTAAGATAGAAAATTAAAATTGGAATAGATCTAAGATAAAATGAGGAGATTGTAAGAGGAGAACCAAATGATCAGAAATCAGGGAAGAGTCAATTTAGAATACAAAGAGAAATTATTAGTTGATCTTTAAAATTAGCCCAAAGAAATTGCAAGAAATCAATACATTAAAAAAATTGTGGATTTGAAGAGTCAATTGGAAAAACAAAAAGCAGAATATCTAAAATAAGCCAAAGAATTATCTTAATTAGAAGATTCATTATAATTTTAAGACAATATGATCAATAGGTATTGCATTGAGATTGAGAATCTCATTAATCAGGATCCTAAGAAATCAGAGACAGTGGTTAAATAAATTTAAAAATAATATTCAGATTATAAAATTGTTTATAAGCAATGTGCTGAATCTATGCGTAATATTGGAGAAAAGAGAATTCAAATATATGATACAGAATTAAAAATGGAGGATATTTTACTTAAGGGATACAAAAAGAATGTAGAAAAACTAAGATAAGATTTAACAGATATTTAAGCGGAAAATAAAAATCTAGAAAAACAGAGAAGATGATTATTTATTAATGAATTTTAGAGCATTATTAATTTTAATATTAAATGACTGAAAAATATTGGCAAAGATATAAAGAAACTCATGATAAGGATCCTCTAAATACAAACGAATTATGGGTTAGAGTCAAGTAGGATTTAAAAAGAAGAGAAAAGCCAAAGCATCATCTTGAATTGTATTCCTATTGCAGAACCGAGAATCCTTATATAAAATAAATTAAGAGCTCTCCAAATATCACAATGGAGACAGTGGCAGAATTAATTTGCAGATAATCAGCATGTGAATTGTAGTATTGTATGAGTCTCCAAAAATTGGCAGTGGAAAATAGCAGATCTAAAATAGAGTAACAGTAAAATGCAATCAAATAGTTTATAGGGATGTCGAGATCAATACAAAACTATGACCACTTGCATTATGAATGAGAAGACTAGAATAAAATAAAAGGAAGAAGAATTAAGAAATCTTGTATTAGGTTTAGAATAACCAGAAATTAAATAAGAGCCTTAAAAATAACATCTTCTTAAGGAAGAACCTGTTATGTGATTATTAATTGTTAAATTTATTTAATACAATCAATTATTTTAGGAAATAATTTGGACAATCTTTAGATAATTAAAGAGGTCATTATCTTACTAAAAAGATCATTGAAAATCAGAAAATAAAGAAAGTTTCCATAATCAAATCTAAAATAACAAGATAAACACTTCCATTTTAGATAATTAGCACAGCTATAAATAAAAGTTGTTAATCCGCAATTAAATTTTAATAAACATACTCAAAATTCTTAATACGGACTATATAGAGTAATCATATAAAATTAAATGATTGAATACATTAATATAATTTGTTCATATAATTTTTTCATTTTAAATTTGTTTTCTTTCCTTCTCTTTTTCCATTAGTTCTTACTTATCTTAAATAATTCTTCTCATTGGACCTTCTACAAAGTCTTATAATTATTATATCGACATCTTAATATACAAATAGTAAATACTTTATCCAAAGTTGAATGTTCATTTATATAACTTTCAAAACCTTTAAAGTATAATTCGAAACCATCGTTTGAGAGAGTATCTCTTAATACTTAGCAGGATTACTGATTATTCAGACTGCCTACGTTGTTAGTATCTCTTTTAAGAAAATACCTCTTGACAATAGATTTGCAAATGTCTACTCCCTAAGCCAATGATAAGAAATTAAACCATTCCTAATATGATTGCTTACTAAATTACTTATAGAGAAATGCTTCCACTCTTATCTTTATCTAATTAGGCAAACCTTTTTTTGGCATCTTTAATTATGATCCCTTCAAATCCATAAATTAAGTAAGGCAATTCTCTCACAGATATAGTACCATCATCATTGATATCAGTTGCCTTGAATGCTGACCAAGCATAATTGATTTCATCCTTGACTCTATCAGAAACTAGTTTCTTTCTTTGTAATAGTTGACTGTAGCTTTCTTCAGCTTAGTTAATGTAGTCTTAAATCCATTTCTCTTGATCCCGTTTGAACAAGGCTTTAGAATCGAAAATCTCTCGAGTTCTTCTCTTAGCATTTTAATAGGTTTGAGTTAAGGCATATTTTAATAAAAAATCCTAAAGTTGATAGTTGTTATCCAACCAATAATATAGTTCTTCATATGAGATGGTACGATCTAGATTTTTGTCTATTTCAATAAAAATGGCATCAACATAATATTCAATATCAGTAAATCCAGGAGGTTTCATCTTGACAATTTTGCACAATGCTCTGATGGCTGTTTAGAAAATCATGATAAGTTCGATCTTTTCAAGCTTTTGAGATTTGTCCAAATCGAATACTTAACTTATGTATTTGACCTTAGTAGCAAAATCGGTATCAGAAAAAATGATCTAATTCTAAAAGTATCACTTACTAAAACTGCTTGACTCTCATAGATATCTGTTTAGCCATCTGTACTATGATTATTCTCGAGAGTCTCAAACATTTCACCACAATGTTATTTAAGTATGTCATGATAGACATCAAAGAATTCACCCAAGGATAACAAATTAGTTGCTGGGTAATTTTATTGTACATATTTGGAAACCTTTTGAATTTCAGGTAAGTTTAGTTATCTTAAAAATTGTAATAATCCCTAATTTGGATTTGCTTGTTGGTTGAAGTAATTACCCATTTATTTATTAATTAATTCAGTCTACGATTATGGGAAAACCTAATAATACTATCAATTGTTTAATCGATAAAATAATATTATACTCATTTCACTATCATCTTGAATTAAAAACATCTATTTTCTATTAGGTGAACATCTATATATTATTAATTAATTATTATGCAGTTACTGAATTTAGATCAACTAGTTTATCCAATTATGATGTAAATTAGAGCACTTAGGGAAGTTAAATAATAGGATTTAATGATATAGTCGATCCTTGTAAGTATTCAATTAAGGTAGGAATGTCAAAACAAAGTGGAATGCTTGGTTTTGTGTTTAATGAAATTTGCATTAGATTACGTTATAGATGGCCCAAATAAAGTTTAAATATAGTATCATTACGAGAGAAGCATAATTAAATAAGAACTCAATTGTAAATTACAGCGTTTGCAAGAATTTCTTAGTAAATATGAATTTTCAAAGCTCAAAAGATAAATCGATGAAGAAATTTAAAACCCAGAAGGATTTAGTGAGACTTCTAGTGATAATGAATAAGAAAGTTTCTAAATTAAATTGGTATAACGTCTATTAATAAGACAGGTCATCTTAAAGAATTTAGCCCTGAAATTCAAAAATTGAATGCTATTATCCAGGATTTGAAGTCGTAATTATAATCATATGAAGCCAAAGAAATGAGGAGAAGAAATTCTATTGATTAATTAACTACTGCGCATTTTAAAGAAGTTTAAGCATTGAAATAATAGATTAGAATTTAAAGTTAAGAGGAAGAACTTAACGAATATATAGAAGTCATATATTTTGATAGAACTTCCACTTTAGAACCAGAGATCTGTGAAATGATGAATGAAAAAATTAGGAATATTAAATAACAATATGAAAGATATGTCTAATAGTTTATGTAGAGAAAAAAATCATAAATAATTGAACCTATCTAAGCAAAACAAAAAGATGAATCGAATAGATCCGTTGAAAATTTAACAGAAAAAGAATTGACTAAACTACTTTTGAATAAACAATCGAATCCCTATATAATTTGGAAGTTGATTGAAGAATAAAGATCTTGTAGATTTTTACTTTGTGTTTTAACCAATCAAGAAAAGCAATATGGGATTTCTTACAAGGAGATAAATGAGATATTAAGATGCAATAAACAGGACCTAAGAAAACTGCAAGAAATAAAAAATTAGATGTAGGAGTCGGAAATCTTATTGTCTGCTCAATTTGCAATTTAAATATAATCGTATAAAAGATAAGTGGTAAATCTTACTTCCTAAATCTAAGAGTAATCTGCCTATTATTCACAATAGATAAAAATTTAATCAGATAAAAATCTAAATGAGAACTCATTGTAATTACAGTTACAAATAGATTTTTTCAATAAAAAGATATAATAGTTACTAAACGATAACACCAATTGCAAATTAGAAATAGATAAATTATAGATTACAATTAAATCACAATAGCAATAAATATAATTTATGCATGACAATACTAAGTTGTTATATACAATTATTGATTCAAAAGCACAACTTTATTCTTAGTTAGATAAATTTGATTGGTCTAAAGATTAATTCAAGATAATTTCAACAATCCAACAATAAATAGCAAATATAGACCCATTTTTATGTGTACTATTTTAATCCCAGTAGTCACTTCTACTTTTTCAACATCAAGCTTATAAAATAGCATCAAATGTAGATATAACTCCCCTCTCAAAATGTACTCAAACAGAGGAAAAAGATTAAATGTAATGCATAATATTAAATTAACCCACTTCAGATCGAGAAAATAAATTTAAAAAAGTTAATAAACATACTTAAACTAATTAAGTGAATTAATATTCTACAAGGAAAATAAATAAAACTGAAAATCTCTTGGATTCTAAACATCTGTAGATTAATCAAATGAAATTTAAATAGAGGATTGAAAATGATGTATTTGATAGATTGTTTGAAAACTCATAAAAAGTGAATCAAAAAATGTAGTAATTGAGACCATTCATAGAAAGAATGAATGAAAAAGAATTTTCTGACATTTTGTAGATCTTCAACTCTTTATAATATGATCATTCAAATGATAAATTTTAATTAGATCTATCATCTCCTAATAATCAAATTATAGAATTACCATAACAAAAACCTCCATCATTGGATTTGACTTAAAGATCACTAAAATTTATGAATACTCTTAAATAGAATAAACTTAACATTCAAAAGAAACCTAGCAGATCTGTCGATTAAAGCTAAGCCTATTAATAAGCTAATTAGTATAAATTTTATTTAATTTTAGACTTTTTACCGATTTGGATAAACAAAGAGCATAAGCCCAATTCTAATTTTAATAAAGCCGTACAGGATCATTAAATAGAAGAATTTCTCGATTTATCCCTACTTCTTTGGATGAAAAAATAAAGTAAAAAAGATTGTTTTCTATAAACTGATTCAAATATTCACAAACTCTTCAAGAATTGAATAATATCTGCTCTTTCTTAAGGATTAGCAATCTTTGTTTATGCCATTTTAGTATCTCTAAAATAAGCTTTTGGATCTTTAAGAAATAGAAACATGTTTTTTTCAGTCCAAGTCTCATTACAATTTCTCATTGATTTAGAGTAATGAAACAGAGTTGATCCTATTCTTTTCCCCATAATTTTTCTTGATTGATGATTTTAATTGATACTTTAATGTTGGTGCAGCTAATTCTTATTTATCATCTTCAAAATTGTGACAAGCACCACACTTAAACTCAAACATCTGCTATCCCCTTTTTGCATCGCCATTAGGAATCTAAACCTATTCATTAACATCAAATCTCGATTAAGACATTAAAATTGTAATAAAAATTATTTATTCAAAATAACTTTAAATTGTACCTCTTAAGAATGATTATAATATCCCAATTAATTTTTTATAATATAAATATTGCTGATATCCTTTAGTTACATATTTGTATGAATTTATCATAAAAGATACAGAATTTTAGAAAAATATTAATTGAATTTTTGATTAATTATAAATTAAATTAATATCTAAAAGATTTCGCTATTTTAATATAATTTAAGTGATATCTTAATCTAAAATGTTGATTAAATTTCCTCTTTTTAAAATTGATTGCAAATTAATGAATCTTTAAATATAATTGTAGCTAATTAAATGTAATTATTAAATAAATATTAAATTAGGATCATTTAATAGAGGATCTACACATAGGGCATATTGGTTTTTGTTTGACCCAGTTGTCTATACATTCCTTATGATAAGAGTGATCACATTGAAGAACTATATATTTATCTGTTATTTTCTCTAAACAAATTATACAATCTAGTTCAGTTTCCAAACATGTTTTCTCTTGTAACTAGATATTTACATTTTCTATTGGGTAATTCTGTAGTGTTATTTGATTATTTCTTCTGAAATTGAAATTGGAAAATAAAAATAAAAAGCAACATTTAATTACACCTAGAAAGGGAAGTAATAGTAATTAAAATCTTCTAGCAAAATATAAGGTGATTTCTAAAAGGATGATATATGAATAAGAATTAATAGATGCTTATATGTATCTATATACTTCATAAGGTGTAGATAAAAAGAGAACGATTTCAAAACTAAGTAGGATACAAATTGATACATTAAATTAGAGATTTTGACTATCAAGAAATTTGTGTGATATATTATTATGCTGTTGTTTAATTGATCTGAATCAAAAGATTATAGATTATTAAATGGTTCACTCCAATTATAATCAAAATTTTAAACTTAGTTTTTGTGTTTATAAATTAAGTATGAGTAATAATGGGTTAAAGCTATGCTCTTTTCTAATGAGGAAAAGTATATTTACCTAAATAAAAACTATTAATGAACTCTAATAAAATTTGTATAATGTAGTATTCTTTTGAATAAAGCAAATAGTTATCAAGTATACAATAACTTCAATGTATTTTATGAGTAAATCAGTTCTAATATTTCTTAAGAGTTTCTTTAAATTTTATAGGATAATTTATTATTAATCCATTTAATATAAATTAATGATCAATTTTCTAATTCAAGAGCTAGCAAGAGCAGATGATTAATACGGTATGGGATATCTGTGATGAATTTGAATGTCAAAATTTTGGAATTAGAACTAAAAGAGTTATAATTGAATTTGAGTGAAAAGCATATTATTCAAGATGATTTATAAATTTGATAATCAACAATGCAATTCTAAATACTTGAGAAATATAATTGTTATTAAATTTGAAAAAGAAATAGAAATAAAATAGAATTACACAAGAGTGAAGAGAAAAAGAATAAAATAAAGATAATAATTACAGATTTTTATATGTTGCTTAGAATTAAATTTAATAGATCATTAATTTTAGCTATAGATGTGCATTAACTTAATAACATTCTAGGCTTGAATCTAAATGCCATATTTACAATAAGAATTTAGAACTTCGTTTTGAACACATTATTAACAAAATTTCACTTAAGAAAAAGCCATGACATTTATTTATAAACCTGTTTAATAAGAGATAGAGTTTGTTTGATTTTAAAATTATGTTGGTATTATATATTATGATGAAATCAATACTTTCTACTCCAGGGTTTATCATCTGGAATTTCTGATTTGGATGCAAATTGATTAGCTTTTGCTTAAGGGTTCTACTCGAAGTATTTCTTGGCTTCTTCATATATTTGATAATCTTCTGAATATTTCTACATATCTAAAGATTGAATTAATAATATGTTTACTCTCTGAAAATTAGCTTAAATCTTATTCATATTAATCTTATTGACTTTTCAAGTTTTCGGAATCCATGAACATGGGTGGTTGTTATTTCATGAATACTCTTTGCTCAATAAATTCTTCATCCTCGTATTCTAATGGGAAATTCAATTCAGCTATTTTCTACAAGGCTTCTTCTTCAGTGCCCCTTTATTATTTTATGAATCTTTCATCGGTGTCTATAACAATCTAATTCGATAGGTCATCATACTTATCTGAAATTCTTTGATGTCTCTTCCCCATGGACTTAGGCTAATTCTAGTAACTCCTATTTATATTCTCTCAAAATCTGCAATTCTTAAGGAGTAATATCCCTTAAATATTTAGCTGGAGATCCTGCCCATACTTCTCCTTATTTGACTTCTGTGCCTTCTGGAACAAGAGAACCTGCTGCAACAATTCCTTGAATATTTGCACCTTCTTTAATCGTTGATCCCATGCCAATAAATGCATCATCACCTATAGTACACCCTTGTAAATTAGAATTTGGTCCAACTAAAGAGTTGTTGCCAACTGTAATTGCTTTGGTTGCTTTTATGTACACATTATCTTAAATAAGAGAATTCTTTCCCACTGTTATTGAATTATTATCTGCTCTTAATGTTGCCCCATACCATATAGATGAGCTATCAAATCAATATCTTAACCTTACTTTTATTTTAAAATAACATTTCCAATCAATACTGAATTTGGGGCTGTAAATATGGCATCTCCAATCTAGGGTTTATGTCCCTTTGCTTCCACTTATCTCAAACATTACACTAAACGATCATCGCTGGTCTCGCTTCCCAAAATATCATTCCCCTAGGTTAATAAGCTCTTTCCTAGTCTTCTATAGTAAGGACCAACTGTATTAAGCACAAAGGAGTCAAATAATTGGAGAATCTTAACTTTGAACATAATTATTATGTAATTTTAATCAATTTTAACTTAGAAAAGAGAAGAATTTCGAGTTTCCATTAGAAAACAAGAGATAGAAGCTATTTTTAAAAGCAGACGATTAATGTTGGTTGAATAATCTTCATTGACTCAGTCACTATCCCAAATCTTCGTTCAAATCAAATAACATTTACTAGCATAAGATTAATCCTAATTGCTTGGTCTCCTCAAATAACTATACACAAAAATTTTAGTAGAAAAAACAATATCTATATAATTGAATGAATTCAATTTCATTTTTGAAATTCTTGAAAATTATGCTCAATATTCAGATGATGTCTTAGAGACTATTTTATTGATAATCTATGGTTTGACATTTTCGAGTACTATTGATGAATTCGAAGCCTTTCTATAGTCATCACAATTGTTAAGCTAACTTAATGGTTTATCTTATAATTGCTCTTAATTTTCATTGGATTTCGTAGATTTACTCTTACTCATACTAGAAAATATAGCCAGAAAATCGAATGCATGTTTAAATCAATTGATATAAAACAATTTCTTAATCGTAATCAAATGGATGCTAGAGACTGTTGAGATTTAAAATAATGAAAAATGCGTAATTAGTCTTCTAGGATTTCTATCAGTGTTTGTTGAATAAAGTTTTAATAAAGAATACAAAGACTTACAAATAATCTTGTTAAACATCAATATACTCTGTAAAATCTTATTGAAGATCAACTATTTCTCTATTGAGCAACTGTTGAATGATTCTGACAATTTAGAAAAATATGAGATAAAGATAAATTTGATTACAAAATTACTAAATGTGATCAAATATTACACAGACAAATTACAATAATAAGCTAATATATATGAATACAAATACGTTTGGAAAGTTGTTATATTAATCAATTTTTCTGATTGCTAACTAATAATATTTTAGAAAATTACTTCATACATATTATCAATATAGACTTAGAGTAATGAATTTTCAATTAAATATATTCTCAAAGAAAATTAATAAATCCTTGAAAATCTTATTAGTACTTTAAGCAAATAACATAACCCTTCAGGAGATATTGAAAAATTCAGAATGCACAATGCCAATACTTTTAGAAATATTTATCAACACTTAGATTAAACAAATCTTAAGATTTATGAATAAAGTTTAACTGATTTAATCGAAATCGAATGTAATATATCATCACTATAAAATAGAATCATGTAAAGTACTTTCCATTTTGCTTGAGTGTCTTTATATTTTAATCTAAAGATTCGCTGACTTAAAATACCTGCCATTGATTGAAATCAAATTGAAATAATGCTATGAATGTTCATGTTGGTAAAGTCTTAAATATTTAATGCTTTGTAAGTATCTCAATTAATATTATAGCTATTGCATTGATAAGTGAATAGGATGCAATGAAATCACTCAAGGAATCGAAGATTGGTTATTATCTTGAGCTCTTAAGTTAAAGTGGAAGCAAACAGATTCAAACTCTAGCTTGTAAATTATTAGAATAAATTTGATTTAATAAAATCTCTATAAGATTAAATGAAATGGCTAATCCAAATTTATTTTCTTTTCATTTACAACTTGAAATTGAGGATATATAGACAAATACTTCTTTTTTAGGATAGAAAGCATGCTTCTTATCAAGGAAGTAGCTTATTATTATTGTATAAATAAAAATTAAATAATTAAATGCTTCCAAAAATTTAAGGACAAACAGTTGGGAGAAAAGAGAATTTGGCTTCATAACAGATAGTAGAAGATCATCTTAAAAACATTTTGAAAAAACAAGAAAACTAAGTAATACAATTATTGAATTATATACAGAATTATAAAGCTTGGAAAACCCCATATGCTCCAAAGAATCCTCATTCACCATTTGGAGATTTTCCAAGAGAATATTTGCCAAAAGAAAAGGCTAATTAATAAAAAGTAATTGAACCTGTTCACGAGACTTCCTAAAATGCTCTAATAACAAGTAAAGGGTTGTTTGAGATTAAATAGATAAATATTAGGGGACTCATTAAGGAACAGGAGGAAGAACTAGTTCATAATTATAGAAGAAAGAAGAATACAGACCTGCACCACCGAAAGCAGGAGCATACGACTAGAGAACAATATCAGTTTCAGATTTCAGGAGATATTATGATCGAGGGGATTTACCCATTAAAGTTTCAATTTTCAAAATATCAATAGGTTGATCATTAAGGAAGTGTAAATAGAATTATATGGAAAATATCTCCAGAACAATTGGATTATCATCATTATTTGCCAATCTTTTTTGATGGATTAAGAGTATTTTGATAAATTTAAAATAAGGAAAAAATGGATCCTTACAGATTCTTGGCAATCTTGGGAACATATGGATTACTCGAGAATGGAGGTAATAAGATATTACCAGTTATTCCATAATTGATTATTCCAATCAAAAGTAATATGCAGTTTTAGAATAATAGCAAATTTGAATACTAGAGATCCAAGTATTATGGAAGTTCAATTAAAGGTATTACAAAAATTAGTGTTGAGTGGAGAAATGGTTGGGGAAGCATTAGGTAATACAGAAATCTCAAATTATTAGTACCATATTATAGACAATTATTGCCAATAATGAATTTATATAAAAACAGAAATTCTAATTTGGGTGATTTTATTGAGTACAACCAAAGAAAAAGAGTTAACGTTGGTGACTTGATCTAAGAAACATTAGAATTATTTGAATAAACAGGAGGAGAAGTAACACTTTTAGATTAATAAAATAATAGGATGCATATATAAATATTAAATACATGATCCCAACTTATGAGAGTTGCATTTTAAATTGAAAAAGAATAATAATATATATATAAACATTAATAATTACACAAACAATTCTCATAATATCACCAGATATTTAGTATTTAAACTAAAAGCTAACATTCACAAGAAAGAATAAAGCTAATTATTATGCCATAAAAATACATATATAAGATTAATACGACTCTTCTTAATGAGATTGGTAAGAAATTAATTCAAAATTTTAAACATTATATAAAACTAAATTTATTTGTTATCAAATTTCAATTATTTTCCAAAGTGTTTGATTGTCATTTGGCTTGCCACAATCTATCTATTATAATGAGACTTTTAATTGGCCTTCAAGATTACACTAATTTACATGAGTTTGTAAATAGTACCCAGTGTTTTAGTGTTTAATTTCTAACCAGGTTATAATTTTTAAATTTATTTACTTATATTATCACTTATTTTCTCTATGCTCCATTCATCACCTTCGTCGCTTCCTCCAACTTCAATCTACCCATTATTACTTCTTTTTTAGGCTTTCAAATAGTATTTAGTTAAAGGATGATATAACTAACAGTTAAATCAATATTTTAATACTTTAACTACATTTTCATTAATGTTTTCAAAAACCCAAGTATCATATTCATTATGACAATCCTAGCAACATAGAACTTCATTCAATCGAGAATTTTGATGCCGTATCCTATGAGAATGGAGATATCTCTCAGAACTTACATTAATCAATTAAATTGTGTTATGATTAATACTGCTTTCCCCTAGGTTTTAGTTAGATGTGCACTAAGTAAACCTACTGTTTTTATGACCACTTTCTCTGATTTTTTGTATTTCAGTCTCTTTTCCTAATTCTTCTTTGATTATCAATCTACTTACACTAGGCATTAAGAGTGATTGTTATCGGTTGAATAAATATTTGTCAATTATGTTTTCTTTAATGTAAATTCCACTTCTTGGTTCAAAATAGATAGAAGATTGATCAAAACAATTCGCATTTTATTCTTTCTTACACAAATTACCCATAAAATTTTAATTTAATTAGTAGAATTCATTCAAGACCAACAGAATTTGAATATAATTTTGTAGTAATTAAGTCAAAAATAATCAACTAACTAAGAACATCTAAATAGATTTTATTCTAATTTTAATAAGACCTTAAAGCCTTCATTCATCAATTAATCTATAGGAGGACTTAAATTATAATCTTTATAAGGAATTTAGTCTAATCATGCATTTTAAAATTATTGAATAACTCTATATTAAATTAAGAAGATTCCAAATTTATTTAATTTTTATAGATTATACATTCTTAGAAGTTAGAGAAAATCATAGAATCTTTTGGATTAAAATTATATCTAATCTTATTTAAAGATTATATTTTTAATATGTTGCATTTGATTAATTGTAGACAGATTATAATAAGATAGATTTAGAATTGAATTTCATAAAAAAAATTGCTATTTAATATCATTTAGGCCTTCACTAATTGAATTTAATTACTATTTTAGTGATTTGTATTGAGGATCTATGGATAACAACTCTTTGTAAGATTTTAATAGGATTAACATATCATTATCTTGTTTTTTAATCTAAAAATAGAGGATTAAATACATGATTCTAAATTTCATCCAAATCTTCTTTTATGCTTTTGGATTGTTTTGCTAAGTGATTACTTTAATTTTCAAGAAAGTTAAATCTATCATTAAGGATAAGATCTAATTATTATGGGAATGTCGAAAAGTATTTGTCTAATGCTTATTGTTATATTTAACTCTTTTAAACCTTCTCAATTAATTCTTCCTAAAGTGGAATTACTACTTAAGCTATTCTATTCACTACTTACTCTAAATCATTAAGCTTATTCTCGAATTCATTAAATGTCTTGAAATAACTAAAGATTTTTTCAAAGTCTTGTTATTTCACTTATATTTCTCTTAAAACTGACTATAATTGAGTAAAAAATAAATCCAAAACTTCATATGTAACAAAGGAAGAAGGGTTTAAAGATTATAATTTTGTAACCATCTCCTTATTTAGATATGATTATTCACTAGAAGTGTCAACTCTTAAACTTTTGCTTCTCGGTTAATTCATTACTAAAATTTAATAATAAAATAATATCGTAATACTATTATATTAAATCTATATATAATTTGTTTTTGAATTAAATATTCTTTTATTCAAAACACAAGCTAATATGCAGATAAGACTCTAAAAATCTTAAATATATAAATAATAAACTAAGAGTTTTAACTGAATTTATATTTCTGTATTAATGTGTTAGTTGAAGTAAGTTCTTTCTTAAAAATAACGATATTTCAAAATAAGAATATGAAACTCTATTGAAAAAGAATCGTATTGGTGATGAATACAAATTTCTTAATTCTTAACACAAATTAGTTAATTAGTTCCCTTATATTAGATTTAGAATATAAAATATTAAATTTTCCATGGGTACAGCATGTTCCTCTGATAAATTTAAGATTTCGCCAACTGCATCTACTTGTGAACTGTTAAATTGTGAGCACCCTCTCATTTTAGTTGCTCATCAATGCAATTAAAACATTGATCTTATAGGATAATTAGAAGCTGCACCAATTATTGTTCAATAATATTGCAAGAAACTTAAAGATTCTAGTTAAGTGCTTAAACCTGCTTTGGAAAGGTTAGAAAATGAAGAGGAGAATTTCCTTAAGGTTTGGAATTTGATTGTTTCAATATTAAAAAATGTTTCGTCTCTTATAAAGAAAGCTTTGTAAGAACCTTAGTTTATTGAATATTTACCCATTATCTCTTATAATCTTTAGGAATAGTAAAATGATTTGGAGATGCTGATAAACCAGAAGAAAGGTTAATAACAGATCAGGAGAGCTTAATCTCATATTATATAGAGCAATGTCATCAGAATCAACAAAAGACATTAAACCGATAAAATTTGAATATTTACATAATCAATATATCCTCAATATTCATTATTATGATTGTTATGAGAGTTGCTTAATTGATTTTGGTTGATAAAATTTCAAAGCACCAGAATTAATTGAATATCTTAAAAATGTTGGTGGTGGTCCGTCTTTAGAAATTTATCCAAGATAAGATTAACAATTCATGCACTAGAGAGCTGAGTACCTCTTTATTGTTATAAAATTACAAATTTTTCTTTAGTCTCAATAATCTTCACACTGTTTTTATGATGCTAAAAGAATGATGCATAACCTGTTTATGCCTAGTATTTAGTATCACTTTAAAATAATGTAATTTTGCAATGGTAACATTAATAAACACCTTATTATTCATGCTTGCAAATATGAAAAAAAATGTACATTGCAAAACTCTCCTGTGAATGGTCTTTCCATTCCTTTGCCAACAGCTATCCAATAATGATGAGGATCCATAGATAATCTATCTAATCTAATTTCTATCTTTTTTTATGGTTTGATTAGGTTTTTATTTAATGCATCCAGAATTTTATTGAATAAAAACTTAATTTTCATTGTTTTTAATTTACCACATAAAAATACTTTATTAAGAAAATGAATTAATAAAGATTATAGTAAATAAATCAGGGAACCAAAAAATATTAGTAGAGTAATATATCAATAACCAAAGCATAAAGCTTAAACGTTTGAGTATTCTTAAAAATTATTGATTATATTATAATAAAATTTTATTCATATACAATAATAATATTTAAATCAAAAAAAAAATATTTCAAAATAAGATCAGCTACTGTGTAAACTTCATATGCTGTTTTGCAAATTTTTACAAACAATCTTATAAGAATGATACTTGTATTTATATATTTGGAGCTATAAATAACATCTATATTTATAGTGTTATTATTCTTTATAGTGTTGAAGTTATTTCTTACTTATTTAGATCTCATTAATACGAAAACAAAATGGAGGTGTTTTATTTGTTATGATTAGGTAACAAATATTTTGAAAAATATTGTTTATTTTAGGTACTTGTATAACTTAACAGAAATTTTTCGGATTAGAGCAGTGCGTCTAAGAGCCTAAGGAATGTAGCAAGTAAATTTTAAATCCTTACCTTATAACATTCCATCAAGACTTAAAATCACTTAAAAGAAGTAAATGACTTTGCAAAATGAAGTAAAGAAGATAAAATTCATGATGAATATAGAGGAAAATAAACAAAATAATAAATTATTTAGATTATTACAGAAATAAAACTTTGATTAAAATAATTAATTCAATCATTAAAATTTTATCTCTATAAATATCTCATTATCCAAAAGGTTTATTGATTCTTCATTTTGATGATGTAGTTTATTTCTTGTCAATTAAATCTTAAATTCTCTTTACTTAATCTGTTGTTTGGATATTATTTAGTTATGTTGAAATTGATTTTAAAAGGATAGCTGGCATTCTAGCTAAATGATGTTAAAGAGCATTTTCAATCCAATCCAAAGTTCTTAGTTTATGCAATAAAAATTCCACTTATGTAGAATCAAGTCTTTCAGTACACGGACCTGTTTTCATCATAGTTGATATAATTATTTAATCATCTAAAGACGTTAATGCAGTACAATAAGCTTCATTGATATTTTCTTTCTAAAATAACATATTAACATTACCTTCAATTGTTCCTCCACTCTTTACATTATCTTCTATTATTCTTTAATTTTTGGATCCTTAAGTTGAGGTTAAGGAGAACTCTATTCCTTTGTATACTTGCTATCATTTGTTAAAATTGATTAATCTCGATTTCTTTATGGAGAAGCCTCTGAAGTAGATCTTTGATGATTTTCTCTTTCTTTGCAATCAGCTTCACTCATTTTTCTTGAATTAAATTCAAAATTTGATTCTCCCAATTTAGAGTCAGAAATTAATTCACATTTTTATCCAAAAAAAAATAAATCTTTCATTTTTGAATTCTCTTATTATTCTTAGTTTGCTACATTTAATGAATCATAGATATGTTAATCTTTTTATTATTAATTTTCTTAATGAAGTAAACAAGGAATCATCTGATCTTCATAAATCTCAACAGGTTGTACTTTTTTCTTCAAACAAAGCAATTATTATTGTTATTATTATTGTTATTATTATTATTGTTATTATTATTATTATTATTATTACTACTATTATTATTATTATTAATTTTAGTATTATTACTATTATTATTATTATTATTATTATTATTATTATAATTTCTTTTCTATTGTTTCATTCAACTTCTCTAATAGTAATTCTATTTTATCTATTCTATTATTAATTTTAGTAAATTCCTGCTTAGTTGTCTATTCAGACTCCTCAATTCTTTTAGCTATTATCTATTCATAATATGCTAACTATTTAGCTTTAGCAGTATCACACAATTTAATCAGATCTGTTTATTATTATTATTTTTTAGGCGTGGAACTTATTAATTGATTAGATGTTTAAATTTCTTAACTAAGATTGACTTATCGTTTCTTGGAACTAGATCCAAAACTATTTATTTTAAGATTGGAGTCCATCTGTTAAATTTATTCTTAATGAGGAGATGCTAATACATTTGATTCAGTCAAAATTTAAAAAGGCGATTATCTTTTTTCATTACTATAAAATCTTTCCCTTTTTAATTGGGGTTCATATCCTAAATTTTATTGTTTTTGTATTTCAACGTCTTTTGGCTTGTTTTCAACAATTTATATGTCATATTTTTTTTCAAAAAAACTTTTATTAGCATTTTATTTAAACACAGATTTATGTTCTCTTTATGATTATTATTATAAGATTGAAGACTCTTTTAGTGATGAGATAGCAATCGAAGCAGCATCTCTTACATGCTTGATTTTATCAAATCTTAATTCGCTAATCTTATTTGAGTACTATTAATTTGCCCTAAAATAATGTGGGAATATAACACTTAATGTATACAATATATCCACTGCAAATTTACTAATCATAAAATAAATGATACCGTGAATTCCATTCAGATGATTATAGGCAATTACAAATTGTATTTAAACAATCTTCCAAACATGGCTCAAAGATTTCTTCTACACTTAAGATTATACACAAAAGACTTTCTAATAAACCTTATTATGTTTAACAATGGGGTGATCTAAGTAGGACTCTAATTTTACTTCAATATTTCTAGAGTTCTTTAAGTATATTATTTGCAAACAAGCTCTAATAATTGAGATTTGCTAGTTTTGATAAGTCTACATAGAGAGGCTGCACTTATCAACTAAGCTACTTTGTTATTATGAATAAAATTAGATTGCAGCAATTCAGTTATTTAGAAGAATAAATCGTACTAATTAGGAGATGTTTGAATTGTGAATTCATTAATATTCGCAAAGGTGTCTGAAATAACCTGTAAAAAAGAAGAGTCTCCTATTTGAAAATTGATTAAATATTTGTACCCTCTGAAATTCTTTTATTAATTATTTGAACTACTCTCGGTATTTATTCTTAGATATCATTACCTCTTATTTCAGATAAAAGCCCAAAGACTTTAATATAATCTTTCTTTGCCTATTTAGATAGATCATTTGAATCAAGCAGATTTGTTAAAATTACGAATTAATTTTATGACAATTAGGCAATCAATTACCTCAATTCACTAAATCCCGTCTAAGCAGTACTTTGGGAACTAAAATAGAAGTTTACAAGTGTACTGCAATTTAGCCAAAGAAGCCAAGAGGATAGTTCTTAATTATGAATTTGAATCATAAGAACTTTGTTGTCTTCTGGATTTATTTAAAGCGCTACTATTCATTTTAAATTTATTTATAATATAACTGCTCGACAATAAAAAAAGCTTTCATAAAATGTATTTTGTTGTAATCAATTTTACGAAGTCTTCATATCTGATTTCCAAATCTTTATCTGGATTTGCTTCTTTAATTAATTAATTTGCTTCTTCCTCAGTCAATCTTTCTCCCATAGATTTGACCATATGTCTTAACTCATTAGCATTTATTGTTCCTTTATTAGATTTATCCAATATTCTAAATGCATCCATTAATTCCTCTTCTGGATCCACATCTCTATGTTTTCTTGCCATCAAACTCAGAAACTCAGGAAAATCAACCATTCCTGTAGAATCAGGATCCACATCGTTTTTCATTTCACTTATTTCTGCCTCTGTTGGATTTTAATTCAATGATCGGATTAATAAACCCAAGTCATCTACCTTTATAAAAATATAATTTAAGTTGATTTACTTTTATTTTATTATCACCATCTTTATCAAAGAGAGAGAAAGCTTCTTTATAATTGGCAATTTAATCTTCTGTTAATTATTGGTCCATTAATTTAAATAATATAATGTTAAAATCGTGGGATTCATTTATGACTGCAGCTTTGGATTTACTTATGGAATCCCCCTAAGCCAGAGCTAAAGTTAAATACTATAAAATCAAGCAATTAGCCTTACTCACCGTCACTGATGATAAAAAGCATTGCATCTTCAAATCAAGAAACGTGGATGAGATTGAGCAGTTTATAAAATTGACAAGTAAACTAATGTTGAATGTTGATCCAACTGAAGTGAAAGAGGATCCTCAAGATGCAAAAACTGATAAAAAATAAGCCAAGAAAAAAGGAAAGGGAAATAAAAAATGAGTTTTATATATATGTATAATTTTATTTTAAATTTTATTCATAATTCAATTATACACTAAGATGGAAAAATATAAATAATATTATCTGTTATATAAAGCCGAGCGATATTGAAAACGAGAGAGTTTAAGTATATTAAATTAATTACTTCATTTTATCAAATATGTCTCCCTTCATCTAATTTATTTTTTGTCTTTTTGTATTCAATCAATATCCATCGATTTTATTGAAAGTTCCTATAAAAAAGGAATTATTAGACATAAAAATATATATTAATTTTATTGTCATGTAAATAACTATTTTTTTTAATTAATTCTTAATATATCTTTAGTAGGAATTATAGAATTCCAAACTCAGAATTTATCAATTTCAGGTAATATAAAACTTTTTTGTAATATTCTTAAAGCCATAAATAAATTTAGTTGAATGACAGATAAACTTTAGTCAATAGGTAACATGATTATAGATTTTAGCCAACAGAGAGGAACAACTTGTAAATACTGATAATAGAGCTGAATTTTCACTTGGAAAATTTACACCTATTGAACTAGCTTGGGATAAACTTATAATAAATGCCACCATAAAAGTTGGGAAGGTAATACCTATTTATAAGTTAAGACTACCACCGAAAAATGCTTGCTTAATAATCTTTAAGGAGTGATGAAACCTGCTCACTTTACTGCTATTTTGGGTCCATCAGGATCAGGAAAGACTACTTTATTGAACTTTTTGTCAGGTCGTTTAATATCTGACAATCTAAAAATATCAGGAGAACTTTCTTTAAATGGAAAACGAATTAATGACATTGATAAATTTAATGATTAAATGGCCTATGTCATGCAAGATGATATTTTACTAGCCACCTTCTCACCCAGAGGTATTACATTATATAATTGTATTAGAGGCATTTTATTTTTCAGCCAATATGAGATTGACAATCAGCGCAGAGGAAAAAGCATAAAGAGTAGAAGCTTTGATTAGAGAATTAGGAATAACAAAATGTGCAGACACTAGAGTGGGAAATACATAAATTAGAGGCGTATCAGGAGGTGAAAGAAAGAGAGCAAGCATAGGAGTGGAATTATTAACAAATCCAAGTCTAATATTTCTAGATGAACCAACCACTGGCTTGGATTCATCAACTGCATTATAAGTGATTGATTTATTGAAGAAATTGGCCAAAAATGGTCGTACTATAGTTAGTACGATACATTAGCCTTCATCTGAAATTTTTAATAATTTTGATAGACTTATGCTATTGGTTAGAGGAAACATAATTTATCAAGGGGATGCAGAATAAGCCATTGATTACTTTGCTACTATGGGATACTAATGTCCTAATTTTTCTAATCCTTCAGATTACTTTATGAAATTGATGAATGAGGAAGGGCTACTAGTTGAAAAGATTCAAGCAGGAGAATCTGAAGATTTCGATGATGCTTAAATAAAGGCTGAATTTGAGTAAAGATTAGAAGGATTTATTGAAAACTACAAAAATTCAAATATGATTAAAGAATTGGATACACATGAAACAGCATTAATTAAAGAAAATGATGTTGGATTCCATATAGGATTTGTTTAATAATTTTTACTTATTTATTAAAGATCATTTTTGAATGAAATTAGAAATCCAATGGATGTAAAATTGAAAATATTTTAATCTATTGTCAATGCTATTATGTTAATGCTCGTTTATTCAGATGTATATTACATTATAAATTATTTAGTTGGGCAAATATAACGAAGGATTGTAAAATAGATTTGGTGCTTTGTTCTTTATTTGTACTGGTAATGCTTTTGGTGGAATCCAAGGAGCTTTACATACTTTTTCAATGGAAAGACCTCTGTTTTTAAGAGAAAGAATAAACAAAACCTATAGTGTTCATTCATTCTTTTGGGCAAGATCATTGGCTGAATTTCCATTCCAAATAATCTACCCTTCTCTTTGTGTTATAATAGTTTACTATGTAATAGGATTAAGTGATGAAAATGTAGGCAAATTCTTTATGCTTATTCTCATCTAATTCTTAACATATTAATATGCAGTTTCATATGGATTGCTTTTATCAACCATTATTCCAAAGATTGAAGTGGCTACAGCACTAGTCCCTGCTTTGGTTATTCCATTTATGATTTTGGGAGGATTCTTCGTAAATTAAGATAATATTCCTTATATTTTCTACCCTTTCACCTACTTATCAATGTTCAAGTATGGATTTGAGGCAGCCGTTATTGTAAGATCTATTATTTAATTTTAGAATGAATTTGATAATATAAGTTACGAGTGCATGCCAGGTCAGCCATGTTAACCAGTAGAGATGTTATCAATTTCATTGACAAAATGGGAATGTTGCTATATCTTAATTGGATTAGCTATAGGGATTAGAATTTTCGCCTATCTGGCACTTCACTTAATATCAAGTCCTGAGAAACCAAAATTATAGCCTCCTGAAAGCATGCAAATAAATAATAAACCAAAATGACTTTTAGTGTTTATATAATTATTTATTTTTAAATATGATAAAAAAAAAGTAATTAGAAAGTTTTTTGCAATAAGTCCCTGACTTTGATGGAAAACCTAATTGGAACCTAGAATAACATATGACTCCTCCTTCTTTTGCTAGCGAGATAATATAATTGATTCTTAATGAAGAGTCACTTGAAAATTTAGTATGTGCAGATTTTGGATGCGGAACAGGAATGCTAACAGCTGGATTATTGTGTTGCAATGTAGCTCATGTTTTTGCTTATGAATTTGATGAAAATGTTGCTTAAGACACTTTATAAACTTTATAAGAGATGCATGATGGAGCATTTGATTTGATTATAACAAATATTAAGCATCATAAATTTCCATCTCAAAAAGTTGACTTAATTTTAATGAATCCTCCATTTGGTACAAAGGAAGCCAATATTGATACAGTATTTTTGTTATAAGCGTTCTAACATGCAAACGGTAATGTCTACTCAATACACAAATCTTCTACCAGGTAATATTTGGAGAAATTAGCAATAGAAAATAAAAGAACCTTTAAAGTACTTAAGGAATTTGAATTTCCATTACCTAAAAAATTTTCTAAATATCACAAAAAAGGTTTCAAGAATATTCTATTTTAGACCTTGCATTTACATAAGTAGATTTCATAAAGTTTGGCTATGTAAAGTAGTAAGAAGAGAAATAAGATATTTAATTAAATTGAATGGTTATATAGAAAAATCTGCTATTTTATTATAAATTTCTATTTTCTGATTTTGAACTAGATTGATTATGGGTAATATTCTTTACCGAATTTTATTTCTATTTTCCTCTATAGATTAATTTAATTTTTGTTTTTATTAAGAAAAG
This sequence comes from Paramecium tetraurelia, assembly GCF_000165425.1. Classification (NCBI taxonomy): domain Eukaryota; phylum Ciliophora; class Oligohymenophorea; order Peniculida; family Parameciidae; genus Paramecium; species Paramecium tetraurelia. Next base: position 384,747 of record NW_001799066.1, read on the forward strand.
ATAAAAGGACGAATAACCCTGTATTGGTAAATTAAGTATCGATAAAATGGATGATTTAGAACAAGCCAACAATGAATAAATTCAAGATAGTTAGTTATTAATTTCTAATTATAAAATTTATTTGTTTTTGAAATATTAAAATCAAGTTTAGATGCTTTAAAATCTACAGATTATTTGCATTAATCCTATAAATAACTTCGATTGTTTTAATTATATAATTAAAATTTATTATGTAAACTTCAGTGACTTACTTTGAACTTTAGACTCTCATATTCTTGATCATTATTGGAATGATCTTGATTTCATTGAAATACTTTACAGATCCAAATCAAAAGGAATCAAAAGTATTTTTTGATCAATTAATCAATAGTTAAAGCTTTGGAATCGAATGATTGTTAATTATGAAGGTATATAACTAAGCATTGATGAAGAATAACTTTTAAAATAAACTTTTAAGAACACTTTGAAAAATCGCAGAGTTGTAATCAATCCATCCATTCCAAGATAGATAAAAACTACAAAAAGGGTTAGCTTTTCTAATTTAGATGACTAACTTTGAAATCTACCCTTTATTGATTTTTTTAATTTAGTATATTTACAATTATAGACATCATTGTTTTTATTTATTTTTAAATTAATAAGTCATATAAATTATATTATCAATACTTCTTTCAGACGATATCTGCCATGAGTTCCTTGAAATTCCTATAAGTTAACTAATTATATTAATAATATTTTACATAGTCTTTTTGATTTAATTCCATTAGAATTTCCATAAAGTATTCCTTTTCCAAAGAAAACTAAGTAGCCAAACTCTCGGCAGTAATAAAATTTTTTTTATTTTTCAATAATTTAAAGCTAGTATCCAAGACTTCTTCTTGAATCAGAGTCTTACGTTTGATGGCATAGAGTATGAATTCAGCAAAGGTGATTTTGCTATCTTTATCCATATCTACTTTTTTAAATATATTCACACAAACTGATTTGGTTTTATCGTCATCTTATACAAAATCTGTGTATGAGGCCAAAAGTTCAGAGAGACTAAAAAATCCATCATTATCAAGATCTAAAGATCTGAAGACAGAATAAATATCACGAAGCTTATCTGGAGGATAATTATTAATTATAAACTTCAAGATGTAAGCTTATAACATATTTAACTTTTTAGATTTTTATAATCTAAGCAAGGTTTCTCTAACTTGTTCTTCTCTCGATTAAACCTCTTATTTTAGTAACCATGGATGTTTTGTTATATCCTTTAATTTAATTCTTTTTTTTGGATTTTTATCTAGTAATTATTACAATAATGAGATAGCCTCATTGGAGATTGATTATTCAAATTACATCTCTGAAATTAAGATTTCTACTCTTAATTTATTAAATGATTTGGACTCATAAGGAGAAGTATGATAAAGTAATTAGTAAAGGATTATTCCCAAAGACCAAATATCTCTTTCTTCTGTATACTGTTGATTTTCAAAATATTCTGGAGGCAAATAATGTGATTCTTCAAAAGACGGTTTCTTTTTCATAAACAGGTGGAACAAATTATATAATTTTATGTATTTATCTCCAAAAAGGGCAAATGAATCTATGGTTAGATGGCCATGAGTGAGTTATTAGTGATGGATATAGTCAATTGCTTCTACTATTTGGTTAAATACGAATGCAACATCTTGTTCAGTAATGAACATTTTTGAATTCAGAATTACTATCTCTTTGCTATTCTCCTCGGCCACATGATACTTTTATTGTTCTTCATATATTTCATATAATTGAATTAGATTAGGATGATGCTATTTAAAATTACGAATATAATTACAAGTTAATAATTGAGTAAGGAAGCAACATATTTTTCATCTGTAAGTTTGTATGATTTGATGATCCTAACTATTCCTGTATTGTTATGCTGGATGGTAGTAAATGGAAAATCTTTATCCTCTTTTCTCAACAAACTATAATAAGTTGAGAAGTTAGTGCTTCTATAAACTAGTGTTTAATTTATATTTTGAAGACTTATTGATGTCAAACCTTACTCAACTACAGTCTAAGGGATATTCTGAGTATTGCATCTTGTGTTTGGTCTTACAACTAATGGCTAAGTTGTCGACCTGTTTGGAGTTGTTGTCTAAGATTGTTTTTATTTTGCCTCTTGCAATTTGGCTTTCATTGTTTTTTTCATTTCTTATGAGGAACAAGAACCCATCTTCTTACAATAATTTAATTTTTTTGGGTTAGATTATGATAATGAGTTATCAAACAAATAATTCACTGATCTGATAGATACGTACGTAATATATTGCAGATTATTATTTACTTAATTAAAGAACACATATTAATTAAATTCATTTTAGAAAAAAAATACATAAAAGTTAATTCAGACCAACTTTAAGAATATCTAGAACATGCAAAGATTGGTCAATCAACGCTAAATAATTTATAAGTATGTATATTTATAATTTTATAAAGTAGGGAATAATCAATATTTATTTTATTGTTTATATTACAGGAAACCTAAATTATATATTAGTAATTACTTATTCCAGGTCTTAAGGATATTTTTTAAACATTTGTAATTTTTATTGGTAATTCATCTTTTACTTTTAAAAATTCAGTAAAGCTTGCAGTTCTTTATTTAAAGCTCTCATTCGATCTAATACTCTCAAGTATTCTGTTGGTCTATTCAGTACTTTGCTATATGGATATCGATTATTTTTAAAAAGAAGACGCCTATTATTAAGATAAACTAGATTTTTATAATAATTATTAGATCGATCGTTAATCAAATTGCGATTAATTTGAATACAGAGACTTTTAATTAAGCTCTTATTCGAAGGTTAATACTTATTACTTACCTAAAAGTGAAGTTGGAGATTATACACATTCCTCTTGACTATTATTTACCTCTTGAAAAGTGATTAATTTAGTCTGGCATAGGGCTATGCTTTCTCTTTGACTTCCCATTATAGCGAAGTCACTGATATGGTTAAGCTCATTCATTTGAACAGACTTCTTTGTTTCTATTACAAAACTAGGTTCTCTACTTAATTTCCGAAGACTCTAAAAGTTTTGCATTAGTTGATCATATCTATTCGACTTATTTGAGAAAGCAGAAGGAGGTGGCACTTATTCAATCAGTTCTTACTATTGAACCAATTCTTACTCATCATTACTATATCTTTTTGCCGATGAAACCTTACCTTAACTATTATCTAATTAAACATATTTGACAGTTTCTTTCATAACCTGTTATTCACTAAATAATTCTGGTTCTACTTGCTTTGGGGATTTTATCAGAGACTCCAATTAAGAAGGACCAAAGGTTGTTCTACAATCATTTCCTTAGACCATCTCAAATTATAAATTAATGGGATTTTATTCCAAACTACTTTCAAAGGAGACATTAATTTTCTTATTTTAATTTGCTGACACTTCAACTGGAATAATTGATGATAAGTTGCTTATTGTAAATTGTGATTTCCCATAAATATCCTCAATACTTTCATTCTGTTATTTTTTCATTTGATTATAAAAACTATTCAAATTTGTCTTGCTGTTTAAAACTGATACTTATTATTGTCTTAATGCTTCTTATTATTATTTTATAATTTCCAACTGCTACTATAAAATTTACGATTATTATTCTAGAAATTATGATTTAATTTATGAGTTTTCCTCAGAATAGAAAATTTCTGGGTGTTTTATGCTCTTTTGGCTGGAATAGTCAAAATAAGGAACTTTTATCTAAGTTTCCTTATATTCTAATATATGCTTGATTTTTTGGTTTTATTTTTGGAGCATTTCCACAGGTTTAGGAGTATTGGATTGATACCTTTTAGTTACTTCTTATAAGTCTCTAAGAATATTTTATTTTAGATTATCAACCATATCCATAATTTAAGGGTCTTCAGGCTACTTAAATGCTGATTTATTTTGGCTTTTGGATGTCTGATTTTATTACACACATCTTAAAGGACTAACAGAACCTCTTCCTCTAGTATTAATTACAATTGGGCTCTTTTAAGCCATTGGTGTTTGTGATCTATTTTCTTAATACAAATGTTTTTTGGATGGTTAATTTTCTTTGTTGTTTTTACAAGTGGAGTTATCGAAATAATTCCTAAGAGATTGTTATGAGTTGATTTCTCTGGTTGTATATATAATTTTCTCTTATTTATCAGTTTTCTCGCATTTTTATACCTCAGCTACTCTTTTGGTGGAGGGCTATATAGTGCTTTTTGTCCGACTAGCTTAAGTAACTAATTATGTTAACTATTAAATTGCATTTATTTATGGATTTCTAACAAGCTTTACAAAATTTTGACGATCGTTGGATAACATATAAATTTTTATTAATAAATTAATGAAACTAGTCCAATAAGAGTATTACTTCAGCAGACCCAAAATCAATAGTCTGTATTCACCTGATAGCAGATTTAAATCTATCTCTCATTATTCTGATAAGTCTCTGGTTCAGAATATTGATACCCAAATCTAAATCAATTAAGTCATACAAAATATACAATACTTGAAGGGCAAGATAAATTATGAAAAGAGTTAATTGTAGCAGCTATCCTTTCTTAATAGCGATACTAATTTCTCATTTACATCTGTTCCTCTTAGCAAATTAGATCCAGAGTCTTATACTATGAAATAAAAGATCGTATAACTTAAAGAGCAAGTATGAATGTAAAATATTAGTTAAAACAATTAGAGAACGAAGAGAAGCGAATTTAAATGATGAATTATTAGAGAATTGATCAAAATGAAGAATACGCCTTTAAAAATTATACTAGAATAATGATGATGAATAAATCTAAATAATAGCTCATTCAGCATAAAACTGGACTTATTAATTAGATCAAATAATTAAAACATGAAATTTATATAGACTAGATGGAGATTAATGTATAAGATCATCAAATTCTTGATTTAGAAACAAAAAATAAACAATATAAAATAAGATCATCCAAAGTTTCAGAATAGCTTAAGCAAATAAAAAAAAATCTCGCTAAGTATTAACAGTTTGATCTGAAAAAGTCTAGATAAATCAAAGATTTTATGAGTAAGTTAGGAGTAGGTGATTCTAAAGCAGACGATATGGATGAAGTACTTGAAAATTACAATAGAAAAATACTGAATAATCAAAAATCTATTGATGAATTTCTATTAATAGCATAATAACGATCATATTATGCATTATCATAAATGTAAGATTTGGAATATCAAATCAAAAATTAAAAAGAAGTTAAATCAGAAATCTTTTCATAAATTAGAGAATTAAAATTACTGATATCTAAATTCTCAAAAACTAGAAGTACCTCTTTAGAAAATAATTACAATAGAGATAATTTGAAAGAGGAAGAAAAAGTTGATTGGATTTTTAATAGTAGAGATTTAGATGAATTTCCATTAACTTAATCTAAAATCATAGATGATGTTGAATTCGATTATTGAAAATTAATTATAATTAAAAAAAAACTACAAGTGTAAAAAAAGCCAATTTTTCTTTAATGCATATATTATAAGCTGATTAGAATAATTCTATTATTATATTTTGTTAGTAATAAAATTATACACTTCTTTTTCATTTTTTGAGGAATGAATTATTCATTTCAAAAAGCATTAAATCTATTTCAAATAATTTAAGATGTATTTTAGTTTTTTCAATAAATTTAGTTTTTTCAATAAATTTAGTGTAAATTAGGTAAACTTATCTTTGTAATTCTTATTACTCCTATTATTAAATCAATTTTTAATCTTTAAATTTATTGACGAGTCAGGATAAAAAATCAAATCAAGTTATTGTGATCTTTGTTTAACCCAATATCAATTTTATTATTTCTATCATCCTTATATCTTAACTGATCTATTTCAAGAATCCCTTTAATTTATTATCACTAAAAATTTAAAGAAATTCCGATTCAAATTCATTATAAATATTTCTTTATATCTTTCAATTTAATCAATCATATTTATTTATTATTTTTAATGAATAGTGGGGAAGAAATTCTTAAATAATTTGATACTTTGCTTAAATAAGTAGATAATTTTGAGGACTAAAGTCCTGATGATGAAAAATTGATGAACCTAATTGAGAAATTCTAATTAACTCAATAGGCAATTATTAAACTTTCACATTTTTTCTCCAAATGAGGAATTCAATGAAATAAAAACAGAACATCTCAAATTTTTTTTTTGGCCATATTATGTTGGTTGGGCATTAACATAAGTGTAAAATGAAGATATTAGATAATAGAATGTCGAAACCTCTAATTATTATGCGATGGAATTTTTAAAACTATTAAAACATTACGAAATCCTAAAAGGGAATCAATTAAAATAATTTAAATCCATGTTGGAAAATGATACTTTTTAAATTAATAGAGATTGTAAGATAGCCAACTAAAAAATGTTGAATAAAAAAATATAGGTATTTTTGGTAATAAAGACTTTAGAATTTATAAAAGTAGGATGATAATAAATTATCGAGAGAAATTATAAAATTGCAATTAAATTAAAAAATTATATCTTCACTTGATATATTGAATAATAATTAATAGGAATTGGAGATACTAAATTTTAAATCACAATTGAAAAAAGATAAATAACTTCAATAGCAATATTAGGAGCAGTAAGAAAAGCCAATCCCAAAAATGAAAGTCTGGAATATTCAAGTAACAATTGATAATAACTATCTTTTAGAAACCCACTATGCAACCCTAATTCTTTGATCCACACTGTCAAAATTGCTAAACCGAAGCAGAGTTCAGGCAAAATCACGTTGCCGAAGTTTGGTAACCTAATGCAGCCAGACTTCCGAATATGACATTAGAAGAATTTGCTGATTCAGAGATGAAAGTAGTATTTTTAATAGATTCTAGTTTGCCAAAGATTAAGAAGTAAAAATGAAAAAAGCACAAGAAGAACAACTAAAATTAGAGTAGGATAAGGATGATGATAAAGATTATTGGGCAGATTAGTAAACATCAAAAGATAGAAACTGGGATGATTGGAAAGATGACAATGAAAAGGAGCTGGTAATAAAATGGGTAGATGATATATAATACATCATTATTTTGATTTTATGAAATTGTATGAATCATGGCACATTTCTGTCAATCCTCTCTTAGCTATCCATCCTAATTTTTCTTTTGTTTTGTTTGGATTAGCTACCAATATGGCAACATCTCCCACTCTCTTATCTGTAATTTGATATTTGATAGGCACTAGTTTTGAATATTCATTAACAATATCTAACACACTAAATCCTTTTCCTGTTCCTATATTAAAATAATCATAATAGTTTTCCTTCTTTTCATCTTTTTTTATCAACTCTTACAATGCAACTACATGAGCCTCTGCTAAATCTAAGATGTGGATATAATCTCTTATGCCTGTACCATCATGGGTATTATAATCATTTCCAAAAACATATAATTATTGAAGATTCCCTATAGCTACTTATTCTATATATGGGAATAAGTTATTGGGTTTGTTGGGCATCTCTCCAAGCTTACCATCTTTGGTTGCTCCAACTGGATTAAAATATCGTAAACAAAGATATCTACCACCTTTCTTTGATAATGATCTAATCAAATACTCAATAACCACTTTTGTTTCGCCATATGGATTTGAAGGTTTAAATGGAGCCTCCTCATCTACAAATTCACCAGGAGCATAAACTGTAGCTGAAGAGCTGAATAAAAAATTCTAGCATTTATGTTCTTCAGCACAATTTAATAGATTCAAAGTGCCTACAACATTATTTTGATAATATTTTATAGGGTTTTCAACGGATTCCCCGACAGCCTTTAATGCTGCAAAGTGTATAATATAATTTATTGGATTTGTCTCTTTGTATTTCTTAAAGACTTCATTCAGTTCATTATAATTCTGAATGTCTACAATGTGCAAATCTAACTTCTCGCCTATTATACTTGTAATAGTATCCAAAACTTAAATGTTGCTATTACTCAAATTATCCAAAATGATTATCTAAATTGAACATTATACGTACTTTGTATTGTTTCCCAATGGCTTTATACAATTCAGTTATCGTGATTGATCCTATATAACCCAAACCTCCTGTAACTAAAATTGATTACATAATATAAAGAACAAAAATTAATTATTATCATTTTTATTAAGAGTTATTATTAACATTTTGTTATAATGCTTTCACTTACCAATGAATTAGATTATTAATTCTGCATCTCACTGTTAAAGGTTTTGGAGTCAATTGTTAAGCAGAACTAGTTTAAGTCCTAAATGTTAAGCTAGTTTAAAGATTATTAAAATTATTAATTGTTTGCAGGTTTAATTTTGGAATATTTTTTTATGTTTTTTCTTTATTAGAATTCTTTTCTAATTTGTAAATCATCAACTTTTTTAGATCATTTGCTTTTAATTTTGATTGCTGTTTATCTTTGCTTCTCTTTTATTCATAGGGATTATTTGAGGATGAGATTGGATTTAAAACACTGTTAAAATTCGTTTGATTTTTGTAACAATCTAATTAGTTAGTTACTTTAATTGATCGATTAGAACAACTCTTTAGTAAGGAAGTTCTATTAATTTCTTTAAATGAATCTGCCTTATTAACTTTACTTAATATTTAATGCAATCCTTTGTTATTTTAGACACATTTATTCCTTTATGATTTTGGAGTGTTCTTTCCCATATCCTTGATTGATTTCATTATTTTAAGTTCTAGCTATTTCATTTCAGGTATTGAATTTTTGGTTTCTTTGGTTTAATCCACTTTATTTTCAAGTCTAGCTCTGCTTAATTTAGAATATTTATTAAACAATGAAATTAAGCTTTCCTTTTGAACATTATTTTCTTTAGTTCTCTCTTAAGATGTCTTAAGTACCTTACTGACGGAGTCTGTAGTAAATCTAGTTGATAAAGGAACTCTGATATCATTGCAACATTTACTTTAGGTCCTTGATGATTGAGACAAAGCAAACTCGTCTAACTTTAGAGATTTTTTAAATAAAGGATTTTGCTTTTTAAATACTTGATACTTCTAAACATTTTTCTGATTGTTTATTTATTGTGGATTGAAAGCTTTCAACATTTGAATAATCTCACTTTGCTAATCTTCTTGGATTTTCGAGATTTTACTAATTTCTTCTTAATTTAACTCTTCTTATTATTTTATATCTTGAAGAATGTTTTCAACATTGTTGTTAATAGTTGAATCATTACTGCTTTCGGATTACGGAGTTGTTTGGGTTTCAATTGGTTTATCCCCCACTATACCTTTTGGAGGTCGATTTGGATTGTTTCGATTCTCATATTCAATCTATCTTTATATTTTGTAGTATTCAAGTTTTCGCTTTTTATCATAATACAAATTCAATATTTGTATCAAATTCTTGTGAACAGTAAACCGAGGCAAATCGTTGTGATATTTGTAGAACTCTGTTAGTAATTTAATTTTAGCAATATATTCATTAATATAGTAATATCTCTTCATTCTTTCTCCTAATTCTTAAAATTGTGTATCATCCTTAATTTATCACTAATTGCTTACATAAAATTAAATAGTAGCAGGTGTTCTGTTCTTACCCAAAATATCATTGATTTCTCTTGTGAAGTAATAATTTTATGAGGCTGCATACTTATGATAAAGAGTATGGTTGATAATGTTACTAGGAGCAGATTCTGATTGATAATTTCTAACATAGCCCAAGGTTTTTAATTAACATTTATGCTATTAATTCATATATAATTAAATAAGTAAATGTCTGACGAATTAAATTCAAGTCTTGATTCCCTTGAATTGGATTTATACCACAAACCTAATCCTCGAATTAGAATGATCCTCAATTACCTCAGAGCCTAAAATATCAAATTTTGCACAGACCCAAAGAAGAAAGAAGAAGACTACTATTTTAAAGGAGCTTCACCAGAGATCAATCCTGATCTTGATTTTGGAATGAGAAAAAATAGATTTTTAAAAAGAGGTCCCCAACGAAATGGTATCACTTTAGTTTCAAATACATCCTGATTTACTATTATATATAATTTATTTTTTAGATTCAGTAAGCTTCTATATTGATATCTATTGGTCACTTAGATGTAGCATCATTCATGCTAGATCATTTATTTTCACTATGAACATTGAAATGAAGTTGCGATGAGCGAGATGTGTTTGATTTGAATCTTTGATTAATCAAATTTGATTTCGTTTTTAAAATGAAATTTGGGAGAGTATGATTTAATTATGAATTTCATAAAATATTGACTTATATATCAAAATTTATTGTTAATATTAAAATTGTATAATAGTCAATTAACTTAAACTATTGCATGACATAAAAACTTGAACTCTTGAAATTTATATTATAATGTTTATAATTTTATTATTCTAGACTATTTATTCATTGGGGCCAGCCAATTTTTTATGTGGATTGAGACTCTATTATGCCCAAGAATCATATTTCCTACTTGACTAATAGAATGAGAAGTAAATTGTATTTATTATACTTGAGTACTATGCCATACATCCTTACAAGCAAATCTCCTCATTTTGCATTGGATGTTTAATAGAACTATTAATCAGCACATGGGATGAACAATAATTCATATTTTCTCATTAATTTCCCTGATGCTTACATATTTGCAGGAAATGCTAGTGATCTATAATGGTTGTAAATTTAGGAATTCAAGGTAAAACAAAATTAAACTAAAGCTGACGTTTTAATCTATAATGATTATTATGGTTATTATGTAGATAAAGCAAATCAAGGTGGTCATTTGTTAATTTCTAAACAAAATCTGATTAGAGAATTTACATTTGGTAAAACGGATGCAGTTGATAAATACCTCAAACCTGGATTTATTTATATTATTGCTTGGTCCTCGCAAGGAGATGTTAGTATGATATTCAAAAGGTTTATCTAATTCATTACTTAATCAGAAGGCATTAATTATTGCGAATTAAAGACTATAACGAATTCTTTAGATTAAATAAAATGTAATTTGGATTTTAATTTCGATCAATTAACTTTCCATACTCCGGATCTCTATCATCCACCAGTGCATTATTATTTAGGGAATCAGACCATCAATGGTTCTCTTACAAACCAATACTTTACAAAAAATTATCCAGGATTATAAGTTTTTGTTGCTTAGAATTTAAGCGATACATTAGAAATTAGATTACCTATAAAAAACATGGAAACTCATTAAAATGCTGTTGAATCTCCTCTAAGTGGGTTAATCATTACGATTTAATAAGAAAACAGAGGATTTATACATATATTAATCTTTGAAAGCGATGAGGGAATCATTATCAACTATAAAGAAGATGAAAATTTGGCTTATGTCACTATAGGAAAGACAGATTCAAAAGTGTTTGTGTTTTCATTTGTTACCTCTTCTTTTACAAAATTTCCTTAAATAGAATTAATATAGCATGTATTTCAAGATTGCGTTACGATAATTTAATAGCGTAATAATATTTGCGAAAAACCAAATAAAGAATGTTAAAGTCTTTCATATGATTATTTTCATTAATTTGATTTTAATTTAAATTTTGATTAATAAGTAACATTTAAAATCAATGGAGAATCATTTTAAGCTCCTTACATAGAATTGTATGATGATTTAAGTACAATTTAAAATGAATTTACTAATTTTATATCATCAACAATAAACAATAGGGAAATGAATCATGGGGGATATATTGGGTCATTTTTGAGAATTACTAATAAAAATCAAAGCATTAATTCATTAATAATCAATGAACAGAATGAAAAATTAGAGGTGTATTATAATATTAATGATAACATATGTATGTAATTTTATGCTATTCATAGATTCCCATTCAGTTTAAAATATTATTGGAAGAACGTATGTTTTAGTATTTGTATCATAAAACGAATTAACAGATATGGAATGTCTATAAATTTTTAGAGAATTCATTCACCATATTCAAAAAATCTTCATAATTGAATAATGTAAGCAATGATAAAATAATGATAGTGGAGTAAAGATGTGAAAGTTAAATCAACAATTTTGATGTGAAACCCATTCAGTATAAAGATATTCACAAATTAGTAAAGTAACCAACTGAATTGCTTTAGAAAACTCACTAATAAGATTTTGATAAGTAAAATGATTTTGAATATTCAACCAATGAGGATCCAGACGAAGATTTAGAATATTTGGATGAAGATGAACAAATGTACGCTATGGATTATGAAAATTAAGCATAATTTATGCCTGATAATTAAGAATAATTTATGCCCCAAAATTAAGATTAATTTATGCCTTAAAATTAAGCTTAATTTATGCCTCAAAACTAAGGATAATTTATGCCACAAAATTAAGGCTAATTTATGCCTTAAGATTAAGGTTAATTTATTCCTTAAGATTAAGGATAATTTATGCCTCAAATGTAAGGCTAATTTATGCCACAAATGTAAGGCTAATTTAATCCTAATGAAGATCCCTCAATGGAAATGTCTTAAGAATAATTTATGGAATATCAAAGAATGTTGGACATGGAGTAATAATAGCAATTTTAATAATAGTATTAATAAGAATAATAACAACAACAATCTAGAAAAGTTGAGGAAATTCATTTTAACAATCCTGGAAATTAAAAAAAATAATAATAATAAATCCATAAAGTTGAATAAAAAGTTTAAAAAAAGTAATAAAACTAAAAAACTGTATAAAAAAAATAAAATGTAAAACCACCTGAAAAGGTTCAATAGAATTTAAGATAAAATAAATAAAAAAATTTGTAATAATAATAACAATAATAGTAATAATAATAATAATAATAATAATAATAATAATATTAAAACTAATTGCCTTCTCATAATGAAGATTCAAAATATTAGCAAACGTTTCATTAAAAAGAAGAGTATTAGGATAAAAATGATAGGTATAGAAGAAGAGATTATAGAGAAAGAGGAGATTACCCTGGAAGGAGAGATGAATATTATGGCAGAAGGGAAGATTACGGCAGAAGGGATGATTATGGCAGAAGAGATGATTATGGAAGATCAGATGATTATTATGGTAGAAGGGATGACCATTATGGAAGAAGAGATGATTATTATGGGAATGATTATGATAGGGAAGATGGTAGAAGAGGGCCTGCATTGACTGGTTAAACCATAATGGTTCCTAAAAATCCAAGTGATTAAGAACTAGGCAGATTCTTTAGAGAAGTAATAGGAAGATTATAAAATAAAGGAAAAAATTGAAAATATAAAATAATATACATCTTCAAAATTTTTACCATATTCCAAATATTGAAACAGATTTTTTATTATTAAATATTGCTTAAGATTTTATTATTATAATAATAGGTTTATTTAAGTTATTTAATTTTATTTATAACTAATCACTGCAATGAATATTTTTATTTAATTTATTAATCCAAATGCAAGCTTCATAAGAGAAAATACCAAATTTAGATCTCAGCAATAGAAGATCACAATCAATGGTCACTTCAGATCCAGCCATTAAGAAACTTAAATAAACATTGTAGGTTGATAATGAAACTAGCACTCGTTAATTGAAACGAAAGTAAGGCGATATTTTGGATTCAATTCTTGAGGATGCGAATTTGATACTAAGAAATAAACTTTTGGAAAAGAATATTTATTAACTGAAGGAATTAGGATTACTTAAATAACATGATCCTACTATAGCAGTTCAATAAGGATTTAAAAAAAGTAATTATGTGATGAATGATTATCATAATAAAAGTACTACAAATGGATATGCCAGAAATTATGGAGGATTGTTTTATAATAGATGATTTATCTTAATAAAATTTAATAAACAATTAAAATACTACTTCTAAATAATATTCATGTAAAAATATGGCCATTCTTAATTATCATTATTCTTAATCTTCTAGTTTGGGTTGCTTATTAAGATTTTCCATAAACTTCTCTAACGGACTAATTGTCTTAGCATTTAATTCTAACTATTTATTCTTCTACATTTGTTTTAGAATTTTTTTGTTTTTTTTCGTTTCTTCCATATCAAATAAGGTTTAATTATCAGATATTTATAAGCCTGACTGGCCATATCGATTTAGATGTTTAATTAATTATATTTTAAATTTCTTTTTTTACTCATCTAACCTATTTTCTATTTCATTCAAATCATTTCTATGTCCAAGCATAGGTTATTGTTATACAAATTAATCTTTTGTTATTATCGGTTGGAGTAAATTAGGAGAAGGAATCATAGATTGATATTTCCTGGATAATTCTTAAAACTCATAATTTGAGAAATCCTCCAAATTAGACTATCTATAGATTTCCTTGTTATAGGATGAATAATTTCTAAGGTTCTATTTTTCTTATTTCTTCTTCTTTAATGCATATTCATCATCTTAAGAATGATAATGATTTTAAGAATTCAAGTCATTTGAAAAATACACGCCATCACTTAATTATTCTATTATTTTGTTATCACATTCAATAAATTAACTAGGATTGCGATGAAATAATTCAAAGCATGGAAATGCACAGATAAATATTTTATTTTCATTGAGTAGTTTTTCACATAGTCTACATCTATAAAAAGGTTTAGTTAATTAATTGAATTTCATACAAACAACACAATACTTAAATGATTCCTCTTATTTTTAAGGGATTGGAGTATGATATGATTCAGAGTATTATTTGCTTAGGCCAAACTCTAATGGCAATGTATTGGTAGTACATTCTTAAAATGTTGAATTCATTTTTTTTTTTGCTTTCTATAAATTACTTTCTATTTGTTGCGCTTTCTCAAAAGTAAAGATTTTAGCTAAACTCAATCTAAAGTTGGATTATAGCATGTCCTCAATCAACAATGAAGTATTATAGATCATAACTTCAAAGTATTCTTCAAACTCTATTCTTAATTAATTGAATCCTTCGACACTGTTTAATTAGGAACATAAGTAAAAATTGCTTCTATATTGTAATAAATTCATGATTGAGTGTTCGTAGTATTGTTATTAAACATCCTTATAGACTTTAAGAAAACTTTGATTTGAGATTGATTGTTTTTAGGGGAATAAATGTACTTAGTATTGATTTTTGATTAAATATAATTATTCTATTTAATATTCACCTGGCAATAAGTTTTAAATTGTTTGATGTAATCTTTTTTCATAAGTAATAACAGGGTAGATATCTTAATCAGTTAATTGTATGATTCTTTCCAAGCTCAATTCAAACATGACATATAATATATGATTGTGATTAGAGTATTTGAAGAGCATTCTCATAAGTCGATTAATCCTATCCTCTTATTGAATCCTATCAGAAACTACTATCAAATCTATAATGATAAGTCGTGAGAAATCAAAGAGATAGTATGCTGTATATGCCTTATAAATTTACTCAATAAGAATCAATTCTTATTCTGGTTAGCAAATAGATTTAACTTGTTTCTGAAATTATAGTACTTCATTTAGCAATTTAGATTTAGCATTTTAGTTAAGGTACATAAATAAATGAGTGTCTAGAAATTTAAATCTGCCAATGGGCATCATGTATTCAATCCCGCATCTAAGCCAAGGTTCTGCATTCCAATAATCGTCAATGTAAGGAAATCTAAAAATTCCAAATAATATTTAGAGTCCAAAATAAAGTTGGATCTCTGTTTCTTTATATTTCTTTTTATTGTATTAAGATGCAATTTTAGAAGGTTGTTACTTTAAGTCTTCTTCTAGAATTGAAAACAAATATTGATTAACTAAATCAGTTAAAGTGACAATGAGAGAAGTTGGGAAGAAGTGATCATATACATTTTATGGTGTTTGGAGTTAGACAATTTTCTTAGCATGATATTATGAATAATCCAAAATGTCAGAGGATGTTGGTATGATTGCTTCAATGATTTTGAAAGTTCTTTCCAGATTTATTTAAGAGTTATATTCTCTTTCATCATCAGAACGTGGTTAAGTACAATATTCTTCACAATCACTAAGAGTAACTTCTTATTTCCAAAGGCAATTATATTTCCTAACTTTTTCTGAGATTTGTTATGTTTGGGGCAAGGAAGTCACAACTGTAGTAGAATTGATTATCACTTCTTGTTTCATAGTAATTATTAAATTAGCAGGTCTGATATGGGATTAGATAATTATCTTGGAAATAAAGAGATTTTTATTGATATCCTTTTATTTTTTTAGAAATTGTAATTATATGCATATGTCTATATTTGCTTATTTAATATAGAGACAATATGAAAAGTTTAAATTAAATAATTTCTTAATTTCTCTCTTAATGCAACGCGAAAATTATAATGATAATAAAAGTAGAAGCAGAAGTCGCAGTAAGTCTAGCAAAAGGAACAATTAACATAACCAACCCTAAAATTAGAAATCTCAAAAAGAAGGAAATTGTTACTAAAATGATAATAAAGAATATATATCTCACAATTCTAGTCCAATTAGATTATAAGAAGAACATCATATTAGCGATGAACATACTAAGTAAATATTGTGATAATGCAGAGAAAGCAAAGAAGAATATAAGATCTTAGATTAGAATTAAAAGATCAATCTAGCGCCTAATAATTAATTTTAAATACAGTGTGAAAATTTAGATTTGGGCAATAGACATTATACAACGATTCCTCTACCTTAGAAGGATCTTAATAGTAACATAAAGGAGTCCCTTGATAAATAGGTATATGAAATGATCACGATAAATGACAGTAGCCAAGAAGACAACCGAGATGCTGGCAGTATTGGAGATAAGACAGGGCATCATCATGATATCGATTAAGTTGAGAATTCTAAAATGGATTCAACAAGAAATGGCCAACTAGGATAAAAAATACCAAAAATTTAGAAAACAAAAATAAAAAGAGAATCGTAATAACAAACTAAATAAACAAAATAATCTTTTGATTGTATAGATTTAACTAAGGATGATACTATCTTATCCTTTTTTGGACTTAATCATCCAATGTTATAAAGTTCTTTGGAATACAATAAAAATGAATTATTCGAATTAGTGGAGCCTTATGAATATTAATGTGGAAATTTCATGATTAGTTTAGGAATACAAGGCCATTATACTGCTATTGTCACTCTGCCTAGTCTATCCTAAAAGAAGGCTGTTTATTATTTATTTATGAAGTTCCAATTTGATCAAAAAAACGTTTATTGCATGATCCCTGAAGATGACTAAACAATATTACTGGTTAATTCTAATATTTAAACACTTTATTATTACTGTAACTCAAATACTCAATAAAAGGGAAACCATAAAACAACCTTCTAAGAAAGCATCCTGAAATACAAATTTCCATATATCTTTCCAACTCTAATCCGAAAATTTGTAGTTTCTTATTAAAAAAATGATTAATAGATTCGATATCAAATCAATTATGATTCGCATGCTATTCAACTGGCAATTGAAGATTATTATTAGGATATTCCTGGGCATTTAATAACAGGTACTAGTCATCCTATATTGAAAATTCTTTTTATTAAAACGCAAAATAATTAGATTCCTTAATTTTACTACAAGTTTTTAAGTGTTCCACTCTATGAAGGACAATTCAGTTTGAAGGCTTCACTTCTACAAAATTCCAATTTAATTGTTGTAGAGAGAAGGTTAATTACTAAATAAATTTTTAGGTTCTTAAGTCCCTTCTGTTATGGCATCCATTCAATCAAAATCGAAGTCAATCGAATTACAAATGTTATTATAATGAAATAATCTGGAAAAGATTAAGAAATTCAATCAAAAAATATTCAATAATTTTGGGATGAAGTCCATTAAAAATATCTTTAATTATATCCTTCGTATAATTTTAATTTATCTTTAGGAAATTGTTATATAATTACTTTGTAGAACTCATAAACTAGGATAGAAAAGTGTTAGAAAAGTATAAGAAATGGAATCAATTAAATGAGTACTTGAGTAAATCTCAGTAATTCAAACCTAATAAGTAGAATGAGAAGCCCATTATCCTCAATAATAAGGAATTCTTTTGTTTTTCTATAGAGGACATAAAAAATGGAAACAGAATTAAATATTAATGATAAATATGAATAAATTATAGTTTGTCTTTAAATTTTCAAAAGTAAATCTATAAACTTGAGAATGCCCAAAAATACATCTCTGATTTAGTCTAAAAGACTGATTGGATCTGTTTTCCAATATCTAGACATGTTTCTTAATAAGTGAAGTATTTATTAATAAACGAAAAAAGATAAGATTACTTGAACAATTTGTCTTCATGCAGCTGCAAAAATAACTCATTACAAAAATACCTATTTCAAAAAATGATAAACTAGCAAGTAATAAGTAGAGAAATCAGAATTTGCAAATATTGTATTTGATAAGTCAATAATGATAATAATCATTTTAGTATAGAATTGCTATATTGACAATTATAAATTGTTGGTATAATTCAATAATTATTACTAATTTTTAATAAGATTGTAAATTAATTTTAAATTTACAATATATAGGGCTACTACTGCTGAAGCAAACAGATGATCACAATTTATATTGCTTTTATTTTTAATGAGAATGGATATTGAAAGCCTAGATTCAAAATCATTAGCAGAGTTATGAGCATAAACAGTTGGCTATACAGAATATCAAAACTAGTGCCTTTGACACTTTAAGATTATAAAATTAAATTTACCATATGATATGAAATTTAAACATAGTATAAATCTTCGATCACTTTGGGATAGAATTAAGGGTACTATTATAATAGATTTTCAAGGGGAACCTAAGGAAAAACTATTTGATGCAGTTTAGAAGAGGCTGCTTTCACTAGACCGCAATTAATCAAAAAGGCTTAATTTAAAGATAAAATTATAGATTAATCTTTTCAGAGCCTTTCTACACTAATTCAAACTGAGCAATATTTAGAAGAACTCGAATTCTATTATGTTAAGATATTTGAAAAGCATAGTTCCATTTATATTAAAGCGATCAATCAAAATTCATATGTATAGTTACCATTAACTTTGTTTAAAATAGCAGAAAATGAGATTTCTAAATAAAGATTACGAATCCTAATGAATATTTATTTATTGAAATTAAATTAATTTTATGAAAAAGTCATATTCATAAAATAATTCAGGACCTTTTGATTTTCCAGAAGTTAATAAACCCAGGTTCGAACCTTAACTTCATAAAATCAGTGCAAGCACTCAGTAAAAGGTTGTAATATAGAAATTGACTAATTCTCTCAATAATAATAAAATTGTTACACAATCAACAGAATTACCTCAGACAATTAGAAGTTAAATTTAAAAGCCTTTAATTAATTCAGAACGATTTATGTTTGATTTAGATGCTTCAATGGTTTATATTCATAGAGAAAAAATAAGTTAATTTGAAGAACTTGAACAATAAAGGATTCTATAATTATTAAAGGATGTGCAATCAAAAGTTCCTTAAGTAAATGATAAAGTAAATCATTTCATAGGATTAGCAGGATAGTTCGAAAATGAAAAAGTCAATCCATTAGTGAATTAATTCATAAAAATAGTTGAATAATTATTGTAAATTTTGGATGAGAAAACAAAGGAAATGAAAGAATATTAATTTGCATTAAAGCAAAGCAGAGAGCAAGTGTAAAATAATAGTAGGTTGATTGAAGATTAATCACAGATGATAAAATATATGGAAAGTCAAAATTAAAATGCTAAAAATGTGACCAGAACCTTTTAGAGATCTAATGAATTGGCTGTAATAAACGTTTAGCTTGAGAAGAAAGTTGAACTTTTGAATTAAAATTTATAATTTTTAATGAATCAAAACAAAGATAGTTTAGCCACTCAATTATAATAGAAAATTGATTAACTAAATAAAACTATTGAGGAACAACAAAATAAATTATATGATGATAACAATAAAGAGATTTAATTGTCACAATAAATATAGGCTCTCAAATCAACCGAATTTAAACATTAAATTCAACTTAAGAAATTAGAAGATAAAATCTAAGATTATGAAATAAAACTAAAAGAGTTAACTTTTTAGGCTTCATACTCTAAAGAATAAAAGGATCAATATCGAGAACTATATTATATGACATATGAAGATTTATAGATGAATAAATTGAATACTCAAATGGAAAGAAAACAAATGCAAAGGAGTTTTGAAAAAATTAGAATGCTATAAGATAGGATAGATGAAATGACAGTCAAAAGAAGTAAAGAAGTGGATGCTCCTTTTTAAAGCAGAGTTGAAGGTGATATGGTCTAATTATAAGCAATTACCAAGATTTTAGATGAAGATCACGTATTTTAAAGGTATATGATGAGTAGTTTCCTAAAGAATGTCCAAGAGTATGATTCAAAATTAGTAGATGCATATGTTGATGTGAAAAGGCTAGTTGTAGGCAGAGATGAAGAAGCAGAATTATAAACATTAAGATATAATTATCCACCATTCACTCTATTTCTGGAAAAGAGGATTGTCGATTAGGAAACTTAATATTTATAAATAAGACCAATCTCTAATAATTTTATGGGTCTACTTAGAGCTATTTTGGATGGCATGCACATTGAATTTCAAAAAAACACTTGCATTTCTTTTTAAAGTTATGTAATTTCTTGGTTAAGTACATTCACAATTGAGAATCATCAAGTTATAATATTTCCGGATGATACAAAAAGAGTATATTTATAAACTATAAATTAAGGTCAAGATAGAAGAGTAATTGCACACTTTTTATCTAGATTTGATGGTACCTAGATTAGATAAAGTTTGGGAAGTAGTACAATTTAGACATTTTTTAAATGACATCTATTCATTAGAGGAATTATATTTCTATCTTCATGCTCGCTTTCTGTTGAGAAGGGGACCTTGGATGGAAACCTTTGATGCAATATATGGTGTAGTCCATTATATGAAAGTACAATAAGCAGAATCCATAATACTCAGGTTTTTAGAATAATTTGATAAAATCAATTAAACTTTAGTAATAAGAGCAGTAAATGAGCGAATCGTAGAAGGAAAAAGTAATTTATATATTTTAATTAGATAAGAAGATAGAAAATTAATATAAACTGGCTTTGTATTATAGTTACTGTTGGAAATTTTCAGAATAGATCGAATGAATAGATACAAAATTCTATCTTTTGCGTTTCCAGCATAACCCATAACCTTTAAATAGTTTCATAAGTTTGTGAGGGGAAATTTTTCAAAATGTACTGAAGGCGAGACTGCTGATTTATGGAGGGAAGTCTATATGATTTCAAATGGTATTCCAAATTTGAATTCGTTTTTCACTGCTGCTTAATCCCTATTTATCAAGTCTCTAATTCTCCCTGCAATATATACTCTTCCTCTTTTGGATTCTAATAAAAAATTAGCCTTTGATGAATTAAACTTCACTACAATGAAAATCTAAGAATAAATGAAAGAACTTGCCGATTCTGAGTTGGATGTTCTCAAAACATTAATTCCTACAATTTATTAGGAAGAAATGCTCAGAATAATAAAATAATTATTACCAAAAAATTAAATTCAATTTGTTAATCCTCTAGAATATATATTTAAATTTATGAAGCTAATCCTCACATTGAAATATAATACTATTCTAGCAGATGGTCTAGAAGAAGATGGTGTAAATAGAAAAGGTTTTATCACTGAAACATTTACTTAATTTATCACTTAAGAGATTAATGATTTGAATAAAATTACTTATAAAAAGCAATCGTTTATGTCAGATTAAGAAATTAGAATATCCAGACTACAAAAATTTGCCAAGAAAAAAGTAAAAAAAATTTATGTTATCATGTCATCTGTATTACAATCAAGAATTAAATAATGATATTATTTCACATATTATCAAAATCGTTGAAACTCTGTATCATTGCTCCTTAATTAATATACTATCCAACGTCATCTACAACTTATTAAATTAGTTATGTTTGCTATGGTTGACCTTGTGCCTAAGAAGTTTAAGTTTATTATTATGGATCTTTTGGCTTAGCAGGCTTTCTTTTAGTAGCCCTGTAATCTTCAACAATTTTCTTTCCTTTCTCCAATTTAGTTTCTGAGGTTTCATTTATGAAATCGCCTTCATTTTATTCTTGTTGATCTTTCTCATACAATCTTATATACATATTATTTAATAATGGTATTAGAGAATCCTATTTAAATAGCTCAATAGTCCTTCTATAAGATTCAGATTTCAATATTATGTCTCTAATTAAAATTTTATCATCAATCCTTTTACATTCGTCTAGCAATCCGATACAGGCCTAAAATAATCGAATATCGTAAGTTTTATGCAGTTTTTCAAAAAGTTAATAGATATCCTTGAATTTTTGCATTTTTAACAAAATTTTGATAATTAATTTGATTATTTTAGACTTTTAATAATTAAAGATGAGGTCTTATGAATAATAGTGACTGAGTACTTCATCTTTTTCACACTTGTATTTATCAATTTATAAGTAATAATACACAAGATCTCTACTGTTTGGTTGATAAATAGAAGATATTTATGCAAAAACTTAATCTATAGGGGCTTAACTGTTAAATTTTAAATGTGTTGCATAATAGAATGATTCAATAACATACCTTTAAGCCTTTTTCCTTACCAATTTTTGTGTATTCTCTATGAATATAGTTAAAAGGTTATTCAAAATTAAATTAACTTCTTATGTATTGTATTCAGTGTTCTCCTCTTATTCAAGTTGTTCTTAAGTAAAATTAGATATTTTGAATTTCCTATTGTCATATTAAAATTAAAATTATAGATCACTCTGATTTTAATTTAATAAATAAGAATACTTTTCTTTGATTATTTAAACTAATTGATTTAATTGGTTGTAAAGTCTGTGCCTTAGAAACCTTCTGATAAATTTATAAATATTTATATAAAGATCCTACTTCATTTCTTGTTCACCGTCATTGGATTGATAAAAATATTCAATTTCATATTCTTTCATTTACTTGATTAAATCAACAAGACTGCAAATATTATCTAAATTTTAACTAATTCTTTCAATTGGAATATTCCTATATTTTCTCATTACTTTTTTTTCATAAAGTTGTAAAACCCTGAAGTTGTTCTCTATTTCAAAAGCATCTTTTGGCAAATTGAATTATTTCTGATAAAGTGCCTAATATCCTTATTCTGTCTTTTTATACAACTATTCATTACTTGAATGTTAATATTCAACCTACCTTTGCATTAATTTGATAAGGTCCATAATATATCTATATTCATTTAAGTGATTTAATTGAGGATTCTTATTCACCAGTGCCTAAATCTTTTTCTAACTTAAAAACCAATCAATTTCAGTTTAATTCTTCTGCTTAAATTACTTTTGGGCTTATTCAAAAGTACCTTAATACAAATAATTCCATAAAAATGGTGATTCTTTATAAGCTAAAGCATAACAAATATTTTTAAAATCAATCTTTTGTTGACTTTCATTAAAATTCAGTTCTTCTGATTTTTGAATTTGATAATATAAGTTTGATTTGTAATCACACTACAAATTGTTCTGATGAATACATTCTTGAAATTCTTTAATTGATTAAACTTTTTATTTCTGCTTAGTAAATATTGATGAATATAACCATTCAGCAAATTCCTAAATTTTAGTATCATTAAATTTTTGCAGAGACTTCTTAATGACATCAAGAATAAATTGATTTAATTATCTCTAATCTTAAAATAGCTTTGAAAAATGAGTTAAGAAATAACCCATGAACTGAAGCTCAATCTCAGATAAGTCTCTTGTAAATTCTTACAATAGATAATAACTTTTTAAGAATATGTACTAAAAGTTTTTGCTTAATTCTTTAGTACTTAATCCGAATTCAACTCTAATTTTCTCTTTAGCAAATCTCTTTATATGTTCAATAATTTTTGGATCTCCCATATTAATTTTGATAGTATGATTTTATAAGAATTCAACTGATTTAGTGGGGAACTAATAATTATACTTTCCTATCTTAAAGGCATTTTCTGTTTGTTCTTTTGTTAATTATAGATTTTAGTATGATTTCTAGAATATGTCATCCGATTCTACTTCATCCTCAGAAGCACTTGAAAATGATTCTGGCTAAGGGTATTTACTTTCAAATTTTTCAATTTCAATTTGCAACTCATTTTATTGGACCATAAATTAAGGTGTGTATTGGTCTTTTAAATCTAACAAATGAATCAAATAATAACGAAGCTCTAAATCATTTTAAACACTGTTTTTATATTAATCTATTAATTGATTATATCTATCTTTCATTTATATTTTTGCTTTAATGAACTCTTGAAGGATGAGATCTATGTTTACATATGTGAAAAGCTTGTTTATATTTAGATGATGAAATCTTAGAATTTCCATCAAAATTAGATGCTTATTATAGCCATTTGTTTGAGTTAAGAATATTTCAATAAATTTAGCCAAAAACTCACTTGAATCATATTCCATTAAAGAATAAATTATGGAAAATTTCAAGAATATAAAGCCAATTAAAAGATCAGGTTAATTGATATTCAAAAATTACTAAATTAATGGTTATACAAATCTATAAATTACTTTAAGTTCTTCCTTTTATTGTACAAAATAAAATTAATTAAGACAAATTATAGCTAACCTTTTGACTAAATCATAACTTTAATTCTATTATAGATAGTCTTACACATAATTGATTTAAGTTCTAATTTTCTCATTATCTTCTAATCTCTATTCTTTTTATTCCCATTAAGTAAGAATTTATTAAATTTATTAGGATTAATGTGGTGAGTTAGAAGAAATTTAAAATTATGCAGATTTTATCTTATCTCTAATTTCTTAAGTTATTTCTGGGTTATTTAATTCTAATACACACAATTTTGCTATTCTTCCTTAAAAAAAATTGATATCACTATGTATCTAGGCCATGACTCTGTAATATTTTGATAAATATGATTAGATTTCTGCTTGATCATTTATTACTTAAGCGATATTTGTTTACAAAAGTTCTAATTTCATATTATTAATAAAAGTAATAAAATTTTTAATTTTGTTTTGTTGTTCTGGAGATTTTGGTTTCTTTTCTTTAAATCTCAAAGTTAATTCTTCATATGCAACTTCCAATAATCTCAATTTAATTTTAGGATTATCAGTAAATTTGTTCGTTGAGTATTAAGCCCAAACAATACAATTTATTAAACCTCTTAGAGCTTCGTGGTATGAAGAACTATTAGAATTTTTACTTTAGGGACTTTTTTATTGTTCACTTACCATATCCTATTATTAGGGAGGATTCTCATACAATTAATAGTCTTAACAAATTAATGTTATTAGACTTTGTAATAATTCAATTATTGTCAAGAACTATTTTTTGTTTAATTGTTCCAATAGAAATTTAGCTACAGGACACTCTTACTTTTCATTTTATTCACTTGAAATTTTATTGTTATTATTATTAAGTTAGAATATTTCATTTCCATCAAATTACTTCATTAATTCTATTAATTTATTGTGATTAGATTGAATAATTTAATCTAATACGAATTATTAATCTTATTGCTGCTTAGATTTTTTTGACTTCTATCTTTCGGATTATTTAACTGGCTGACTTTCCTTTGGCAACTCCTTTGAAACATCTTTGGAATTTTATTGTTGATCTTTGGAAATCACTATTATTTTAGTATTAGACATAAAGCATTTCTCATTCTAAATAAAATCAAACTTTTTTGGTTCAAAATTGACATTTATTTATAAAATATTCTATATTTTTTTAAAGAATTTCTTTAAATCATAAGTATCTAATTTAATTTCAAATTAGAATGTTTAATTAAAATATTCTAACTTCTAATTTGATTCAAAGGGAATCTTTTCTAATTGTTATTGAATTTAAGATTGTTCTTTCAAAAGCTCATTAACAAAATCAGTAATATTATTTTTATCAATAAAGTATTTGTTCAATTCTGCAATTTTGTGCTTGAGATTATTATTATCAGCCATTTTATCAAAATATATTTGGAATTATTTTTAATCATCCATTAAAAAACAAATAGAACAGACTTGATAGAGTATGGCCTAGATGAGATTAGGTGAATTGCATAATTGTAGTCTATATAAATCTAATTGAATTAATACGCTTTCAATATAACATTTAAGGCTCTAGGCATCATTCCTAATTGCCTAAATATTAAAGCCATTTTTCTTTGGGTTTGCCAGCAATTATCTGAAATTAATGTACTTTGGTAATAATAATATAAAGCTTCGCATTTATTCTCTACACAATCACTTTAGGCTTGAATTTCAGCTAATGACATGTAGATTCCATATAAAATCTTTTTATCATCTTGATTAATAATGGATTGATTCTGCATTAAATCCTTCAAAATTTGTATCCCTTTTGCTTCATTCCCATTTTCAAGCAGGTCAATAGCCTATTAGTATTACTAAAATAATTCGGACTCTAGCTTCTCTTGGTTTTGACTCATTAATAAAATAAAATATTATGTAAAAAATAATAAATTCATTCTTCCTAACTAAACACTAGATCATTGAGTTGTACAAAGAAAGTAGGTAATGTAATATCTTTAGAAGGAATATAAACATCCTTAGCATATTCAAATTTGAAATCTTCATAAACACTCTCCACTAAATTTTTTGTATGTTCACTTACTAACATTTTGCCTTCCTAAAAAGAATAGAAACATAATAAATACAGAGCCTGATGATTCCATGAGATTAGCAATAGTCACATCTTCTCCATAGATATCATATCTGACAACATCTGTACCAACAACTCCCCCAAGGACTTTGCCTGTGTGTACTCCAATTCTCATATTAAGATGTTAATATTAGGGATCTTTATTGCAATCATTGATAATTTAAATCATTTTCAAACCAAAAACCAATACATTTTAAGCCTTAAATTAAGTGAATAATATACTTCTTCAGCAGGATCTCTTTAATTCAAATCCATAACTCCCATACAAACGTAACAGTCTCCTATTGTGAATAATTTATACACCTAAGTCATTTAACAAAACTCATCAAAAGTTTAAAATAAGTTTCTAAGCATTTCAACAACTGTTTCTGGTTCCACAGAACTAGAATATTTTGTAAATCCTGCGATATCTGCAAATAACACTGTTGCATTCTCTAATACATCAATAAAGGTTTCTGTGTTGTCTTAATCTGGTTACAATAGCCGTTTTAATGCATGTGGGGGCATCAAATATTATAACATGTTTTCATACTTTGCAATTTATATTTACAATTATTAACTTACCTTATAATTCTTCACTAATATTTAATTAATTTAATGTTAAGAATAGAAAGTAATTCCTATTATACTTAGTCCAAAAAATAGTATTTCTAGTATAAATTATTCATACACAGTGACCAAAACTATTAAAATAATGTAGGTTATCAATAATTTATATTTGTCTGGCACTATCAACATTTATAAGTAGAATAAATTAACATAAATTGATGTTATCTGACAAGTTTATAAGATTACTTAGTAATTTGTTGCTTCACTAAATTAAATCAAAAGAAGATTCAAGAGATTTGTAGTTATGAAATATATAAATCCTAAAGTCTTTATTTTTAAAATGTCTGATTATTCCCTATACTTATAGATTGGGATTGCCAACCCCAAGCTTATTGAAATTTAACACAATACTGTTATTAATAGTTCAATTTGAGATTTTGAACTTAAGTTTTCTAATAAAAAGTATAACAGACTTTTAAAAATCATTAAGACTAATAAGAATGAAAAGGTTGATCTAAATTTAATCAATTCTTGATCTTTATATTCTTCATAAATTTAATAGTATTATATTTGATCCTTACTATCATAATAGCTTTTAAATTATTCAGAATCATAATCCTTATCAAAGTCTAATTTGAATTTTTTGATGTTCTTCAATTTCATAAGATCTAATTTTTTCTAAAGCATGGAAATGCCCTATCTCTTATTAACTTCTAACTCCTCAAACTTTTCCAAGATGCTATCATACTTCTTAATTGCAGAATCCGATGGTTCCTATTAAATAGGCTTTATTGACTTTTATTTGATGATCTGCCTTCTTCCCACTTATTCAGCTTATTAATCATTATCAATTTAAGCTATTTTAACCACCCTATCTTTATCCTTTTCTTCAGGAATCATTATTCTTGTATTTGATTTCATTAAACAACTTTTCTTTTATTGTACTAAATCTACCATAATTATTGTTCCTTTCTTTTTCAATTAAGGCCTTTAAATCTATTGCTGGACTTGCTATTAAGGAATTTAAACTTCATCTTCATTCTTCTCTTGCTATAAACTCTCTTTGCTTGGATGTTCAGCTATTAAAAGTAACTAATTTTAAGAAGCTTATTAAAATGAGTTAATTATAGGTTACTAATTGTTATTAGGACTTTAATTGGTTTGGATATGAGATTAAATTAATTAGGGTTGGGTTTTCAAATCAATTTGTGAAAAGTGAGTCATCGATATTTATTATAAAGTTCCATTATTATTATTATTATTAGTGCCATCTTCTGATTATCTAATTAATCTCCTATGTGTATTTATACTGTTTCTCATGGTACTGATTAAGGCTGGAGTTTTTGCCTTCTGATGAATTTATGACTAATTATCATTCTAAAATAACTATTATTTTTACATCTAGATTAGATCCTGATTTTGATTTTTAAGAATTCAATCTTTTTAAATCTAAATCTTTACAATCATGTTCAATAGATGACTTTTTCTTGATTATGACTGAAGGTTACTATTTATTTTTAATGTCTTTCGAGATCTATTTGAATAAAACTAAAGGTGCTTTTGTGTCATTAGGAATTCCTGTTTAATTCATTAAAGAAGTTCTTCTCAGTCCTCCTTTGAGGGGTGTTTTACTATTATCTGAATTTTTCAATGGCATTATTTACACTTTACAATCTAATTCAAAGTTTTTGTCATTCTTATCTAAACAAGCCTTTGGAGTAATACTCTTGCTTGGGTCCTTCTCTTTAATGCATATTTTCAATCTAAAAGTTTCAAGAGTCCCTTTGCCTTTAGCAGCCACTGACTTTTATTCGAATTAATGTTTAGTAGTGTCTTTGATATGATTATAAGCAGATTCACTTAAAGTGATAAAACCAGCATCACTAGTACTGCATACTCTACTAGTAGTATTAACAGTATCTCCTATCAATGAAAATTACGGTTTATGAAATCCTATCACACCAGCAATCACTCTTCCATAATGAATTCCTATTTTAAGTTTGACATCTTAGTTGTCTCCATACTTCATTGTCTTAACTGTTTCCATCATTGCAATTGCTGTCTCTAAAGCTCTTGTGGTGCTATTGGAATTTTTTTAATCTAATTAAATTATAAAGATACTTATAACTGCATCATAATCTTTGAGACCCCCAGCTGCCATATAAGTCTTACCTACAGTCTCAATCTTTTATAAATCATATGTTTAACAAAGTTAATCAAATGCTCTATAGAGAGTATCCAAAAAATCAAGGATGTTTTCTTATTGAAATTTAATCACCTTATCGAATTAATAGATATCACAAAATAACACAGTCACATCCCCTTGATCTTGAGATATTTGAATCTACCCCTTATTCATTCTCTCCTATATAAATCTTGGCATTAACAGTCCTAGAATGTTGTTGATCTTCTTCTTCTCATTATTTAATCTGTTTTAATAAATGTAAAAGGATCTTTATAAAAAGTGAGTTTTTTGAACCATTTAAAAGACTGGATAAGATACTTCTAATAAGAGTAAACTATATTTAGCAATGCAAAATATCAGAACGGTATAATCTGAATAGGTCATTGTAAATCCATCAGAGAGTAAATTGATCACGTAATTAATTAATTACAGTGTTACATATAACAATATAGGTATTTTAGGTTGGGTTGTCATTGAAAATGCCAATATAAATGAATAATTGAATATATATCCTACAAATGTTTACTCACTCTCAAAATAGAGAATGTCGATTATTATTTAAAATAGGAACCTTAGAATATAAGAGAGAATTTGTAAGTTTTGTTTGTTCTTTTTATCATTTATAACTCTGAATTATAAGAAGGCTATAAAAATTTGGATTACAAATTATATTACCGTAGTTATGAGGATGGAGAACTAAAAAATATCTTCAGTAAATATTTAATAAAGATACATATTGATGATGCAGATATCATAAAAGATAAATGCATAAACAATATTGAATCTATGATTGTTTTGTTCTCTAAAAAAATCTTAAAAAGATGACTCTGTTTTCTTATCTTAAAATCCATGGAGTTTATCCATTTCATCTATTAGAGACTAATCTCCTTTAATTTGTTTTATAATGCACTCTTCAATTATATCTTTATTATCAAATAATTAATCAGTTAATTGTTTTAATTTTTAATTAAACACTCTTAATTTTTCATCCTCAAATTCACTAAGGGAATTTTAAGATGAGATATTGTCCCTCAATGATTTTATCTCTTGATAATTCTAATCAAATGAATATAAGTCAGATGGAAGCACAAATTAAATTGAGAAAATTTACAAGATCTCATAGAAAATATATGAAAGACCAAGTACAAACACTGCTATAAAAATAAAAGCTACAAAATTCTCAAGATCAAATTCTTCTATTATCATTTGATCATCCTCAATTGTTTATATGATGTTATATATAATTATGAGTATTGTTACCATTACAATGTTCAAGCATATTTGTATTATTTTTTGTTGGAGCTGAGTTGAGAGGGAGAAGATATAAAATATTATTTTAGATTTCTCCAAAATCTCCAAAGCTAAATAAAGCAATATTATTTACTAAGTCTAATTAACCCTACCATTTAAAGATACGAAATTTAAAATAGAATTATGGATTAAAATCAATATAAAAAAATCGATTATCGCTATTAGAATGATTTTTAAGGCTGACTTTAATAAAATCTTATTTTTTAAATTCTACAACAACCGTGCATAATTATTTGCATTCTTCAATTACTATTTAGTGTGTAACACAAACAAATAGTAATATTAGACACTTGACAGTAGATTGCTTGGTATTAAATAGAATAATAACAAGTAAAACATGTTAATATCGTTTAATTCAAAATGACCAGCAAAAATGGTTAGTCCTATCAAAGTGCATCTATACAGTTAAACTTCTATAATTGCCAAGTAGTTTAACATTTGTTTTGGACAATAAATGAATAACATTCTAAAAAGCTATTTCATGTTAGATGTGACAAATTTTGGGTGTAAAGTAGATACTAATGATTTATTTCTTAACAAACTGACTGAAACATCTGATTTTGAAAACATATACCCATTATCTAAAGAGTTCCCTACTGTCAGTATCTTTTTATCAGCCATTTTCAGCAATTTTATTAGTTTTCCTTTCTAGACACTATTTAATTGGTAAGCCCCTAGTCCAAAAGAGAATTAAACAATAAATATAAAATGGTATTTTAGATAATCGTCTTTTATAATTGTGTTAAAAGCTTGAGAACTAACAATAATAAATTGTTCTTCATTTTAATTAGCATTTTAATTCTCTAATAAGGCTTAAATATGCTATTTGACTTTGAACTGTAATTGTTATTTATCTTTTTCCTTGAATTCTACTATCTATTCTCTAGAACGTATAATTTAAAAGCTTCTTAAGAATATTAATAGTTCATCATAACTATATTAGGTAATAAAGCAGGTTTTCAAATTGAAGTTATATAGATGCTAGAATATTTTGTCTTGATCTAAAATATCATAATTTAATTCTTAAGAAGAAAGTACTAAACAATTTGAATTGTGTGATTTGATCCCAATAGAAAACATAGGCTCACTTTATTACTCTAATTCAATAAACAATTTTTCAATTTCATGAGATCTATTACCATAAGTTTCATAAATTGCCGAGAGTTTCTTTAAGAATTCATCAGTTTATGTTTAATCTAATTGTTTCTTTGTGTATAAAAAGGTCTTTTGTCCATCCCATGACATTTCAGATAAAAATTCATTGTACTTATTTTCCTATTAACTATAATTGCTAGTTTCGATGCGTGAATATAGTAATGCTCCTTCATCTAATAAAAAAGACTCTGGATCTCTCACTAACACAGATAATGTATTTTTTCTATTTTCAGTTGGTTCTAAGAATGTCAATACATCAAATATTTTAGATATATTGGAAATGGTGATTACCTTTTTAATAATAGTTTTCATATTGAATTCTGGTCTTGAATTTTCAATTTCAGTAGCACACACAAGACAATAATCAAATAGCTCAGTAAATTAAAGTATGGATTGATCATATTTATTTTCAAAATTGAATTCTAATTTCTGTAACTTTTCATTATAAAGAGTCATAACACTATTTGTAATTAGCATCATTATTAAGATTTCATTATGAATAGTGTCATCTTTACTATATAGTACATCTATGAAATCTTGTTCATTTAAGATATCGCCAATTAATCTATCTTAATTAGCTTCATTTAACTTTGATTGGGAATTTTAAAATGATGATGAATTATTTTTAAATTAAGTTCCTTAACGATTGAATTAACTTTTTTATTTTAATATGGGTGGAGATTGAAAGGATTGTGAACCATTATTATTGGATATATCTTTACTACTATCATGTGTATTTGATTAGTGATTAGATTTGGCAGCAAATGATTAATCGAAGATGAATCTAGAGCTCTTTTTCTTTCCAATTCCATTGGCTAATTTTGGTTCTTACTACTTGAAATCAGAAAGAGTGTCTTTTCTCATAAATTATAATTTCTTGATTTATTTTGTGGATACAAATGACTCTTATGAGCTTCTTAAATCAGGTACTCTTTTTTCTTGGATTAGCATTTCAATATCCAAGGTTTTCATCTCATCTTATGTTTATTAACGATTAGTGTCAATTAACATTTTATCGCAATTAGTTTTATGTTAAGGGGAAGCCTTTGTGACAAGATCTTTCAGTTTATCATAATTGAATTGATAGTTCTTAAAGTTCTACACCAATTAAACGACCTTTGGTGATTCTTTGAATAAATGCTAAGGATTTTCAAATACGATGATGTCTGTTTAAATTAGATCCAAAATGTTCTGAGGTGCTAAAGCCAAAAAGCCACTTATATTTTATTTGTTACTATTATGCTTCATTAGTCTTAATTAACTTGATGCTGGTATTAAATTCAAACTAAATTTCTTTTTTATAGGCATTAATATCTTTCTTTCATTCTAAGATGTAATGGTTACATGATTATATTCAGTTTTTATTTTCTAATCAGTTTATTTTGAATCTTTTAATGCTTGTTAAATTTAGTGTTTTTCAAATAACTAATTGTTATACAATAATATACAAAAATACCATATTTTTTCTACCAATAATAGAGCTTATGGAAAGATCAATAAGCAATAGATTAAACTATCAAAAAAGTAATCAGTTTGAGTTAGAGATGAGTATATGATATTAGGAATAAAGCATATTGAAAATAATACTCCACATAGACACACGATTTAAGTGTGGAAGTCTCTTAACCAACTTTATGATTAAAAGCTTTGCTTATTAAGATTTGTTTATACATAACGGCAATCGTCGCCAACTCTTATAGCCAATCCAAAAATCCAATCTGCTCTGTCCATAATTTCACCTCTCATTATCATATTCTTTTTATTGAAAGAGGTGGCTTTGGGATCGTTTTTCAACTTAATACTTCCAGTAATACTTTCTTACACAGTGAAGGAGATGGAGCCATTTAATTTAGTTATGAAATCCATAATATTACCTTTAGAATTGTGATTCACATTCACAAAGGTACATGGACAAGGAATACGCAATTCATAATCAGCAAGCACTTATTCCTGACTTGAATCGAGAATCAAAAGATCAGCAGGACTTTGCTTTCCATGTTTTAAACAGACTATCTATCCAACTTGTAATTCACACCATTTTATTGTGAGATACGACTTAAATCTATTTAGTTGATATTTTTGTACTCAATATAATCTTAATTATTTTCTTCCATCTTTTGGATTTCCTCATCTGAAATGTTGGGAAACTTTTGGAAAATGCGGCATTTGTTGTTGTTGATACTAGATTGTTATTTCCATCTTTAATAACTGATGAGCAAAAGATTAATTAAATATTGCAATTTATCCAACAAGTAACAAATTAAGGTGAATAAAACTATGATTTGTCCTGTTGAATCTTAGGTATATGTATTCCCAGCTAAGGCTATAATTAGAATTATCAAAATAATTAGATTCTCTGTTCTCAGGATTTTATCAACTAATTTCATTAAAATAAGATTAACCTAAAAGAAATACAATCATCTTTACGCTGATTAGATTTAATTAATTATTTTAGATCTCAAAATTTACAAGCTTCTAGACTTCTCCATTCGAAAATTCAATCTACTCTAAATTATAAACAATACTTTGAAAATCTATTCATTTTCTTGTTGTTAAAACAATGTTTTCTGAAGAGTCTTTTACAGTTTTTTAGGTAACCATAAATAGCAGTAAGAGATAAGGCGATAAATAATTTTCATATAATATAATTATTTTTATATTAAACAATATGTAATAAAATTAAGAAGGGGATAAACCACTAAAGGAACAATATTTGTAGGATCAGGTCGAAAAAGGTTTAGACGCTGATTTATGTGCCTAATTTCTAGTCTCTTTAAAACCTGAAGGTGGTGATGATATTGACAATTGGAGTCTAGACGAATTGAGTAAATTCTATATACTAACTAATTAGAGTCGGCTATTGAGTAATTTAAGGAATCTCAAAAATAAGCAGAAGAATAATAACCCAATAATTCAGAAGATTAGGGCAATCTTTAATAAGCATAACCATAAGAATAGCCATAATAAAATTAATAGATAATTTAATAAAGCAATACTCCTGTTCTTGTGAATTGCTATTAAATTCTACCAAATGAACTATCAGGTGATAATGTCGCTGTTAAGATATTGACGTAATTCAATCACTTATTCGTAGATACAAAAAAGAGAGTGCCGGTTTCTTTTCCTCTTCATACATTGTATTCTAGATTGAAACACAACCTCAAGGATGGATTGTTTTTAGAAGATATTCAGATTTCGAATGGCTAAGAGATTCATTGCAGAAATTCTATCCAGCTTTTGTTGTTCCACCAATTCATAAAAAGAGATCAAGGTCATTTGAGGATTCCTATCTTAATAAAAGGGTGATATTTTTACAAAGATTTCTGAATAGCATATTCAAATCCTATGAATTGAAAAGCAATGTAATTGTGAAGAACTTTTTGAGTTTAACACAAAATAATGAATTCAAGAAATTCCAAGAAGTACAAATTTATTTATCCGCAAGAGTATTACTAAATCTGCTCCACCTTAAACAGTACAAAGAATGTTCTCAAAGGATGGCCAAGTCAATTGCGTTGCTCCCATTGAAATACATCAATATGCCCATCAAACTTAGGATTACTTCTATGAAATAGATGGAGTCTATAAAAAAATTAGAGTTTTAAGCAAAAGTCTAAAAGAAATTTAATTATAAAATTCATTGAAGATCTATTGTGTAGGAGAAATATTCGCTTCGCTATTTTAACACTTAAACAAATTAAATTCAATACTTCCAACTGGATAA